>CAOLHI010004390.1:0-118873 GCA_948474755.1 Ctenosaura bakeri | reverse complement strand
TGAGACATTCTTAAAAATGCCAGTGAATAAAATGGTAACAAGTCTGTAGGAACAGCAGCTATTTATATTTGTTAAAAAGCTTCAAGGGTTGTAAAAATGTTTAATGAGTTTTAAATTTGGGGACATAGAAGGAGTAAAGATTTAATGTACAGTCCCAAACAGTACTGCGTTGGGACCTGACAGTCCTTTATTAGGGATAAATTTCACAAGGTAGATGCAATCAGAGAATGCTCCAGGCCTTGTGGATAGCTGCCTAGCACCTCACGGGATGGTGATCTGAAACCATAAGAACATAAGAACACAGGACAAGCTCCGCTGGATTGGACCAAATGAGAGAGATGGAGCTATGGGGAGGCAAAATGTGGTTGTTGTCCTTCAAATAAGAATTCTGCCCCCAAATGAAATGTTCCTTCATTTCCTAATTGTCTCACATTATAGTACTTTAAAATTTCAGCTGAGGGTTTAGAAATAGAGTTTGGCCACCCAAAGAAAGGAGGCAAACAAAGTGACCAAGTGAATGTGAACACAACAGATGGAAGAGTTCTAGGTATGAAGGATTTTCTGTGTCTCAATCTTCAGTACTAGAAATTTGGGGACTGAAGGAAAATCTCACTGGGGACAGAATTCTTATTGCAGGGGAAGTACCCTCATTTTGAACTGCCCCATACCTAAAGTCCTACCAAATGTCTGTCTACAAAGGCTATCCATAGGAAGCTCACAACTCCTTTGTCACAACAGCTCCACTGGGTGTCAGTTCATTTCTGAGCAAAGGGCTGGTTTTGATTTATTGAGCTGAGGTCCAGGTTATTTGAAGGACAGTATTTTCCCTTATGAATCTGCCTGTGTTTTGAGATCTGCTGCGAAGGCTGTTGGCTCTGTCCCACCATCATCACAAGCATGGTTGGCAGGGACATGAGATAGGACCTTCTTGGTGGCTGCCCCTAGACTTTGGAATCCCTTCCCAGAGAAATTAGTCTAGTTCCACAAACAAGGGAAGCCGTTTCTTTTTTGATGGGCATTTGAGGACCAATTGTTTAGGTAGTGAAGGGGCTTATACAATGTTCTGGGGTTTCTGTTTGTTATTTTTGTTGCCCTTTTTTATGGTGTATGATTTTAATTGGTTTTAATTTTTTGATAAGCTATTTTTATCTTTTGTATTTTGTGAATTTTTTAAACTATTTTTAAAAATCTGTTGTAAGCCACTTTGAATCCCAAACTGGGGAACAGGTGCGATATAAATAAATATAACAACAAGAGCGGCAACAACACTCTTAACATTCTGTTCATAGAACTGTTGGATCAGATGCCTATGCAAAACCCACTTGTAGCACATGAGTAGTTGTTGCATCTTCTCTGTTGAGGTTTTTTAGTCTATAATCACTGCCTCTGGTAAGATAGGCCATTTCTGCATGACAGTGCTGTCCTGTGTCATCTCATCACAATCCCAGCAGCACCTCTGTCGGGATGGGAACGTGTCCCCAACACTCTCTTCCACACCTGGCTGCCTTTAGCAGAAGGAAGCATGAAGGATATAGTTCTTCCAGTGGCAGAGCTTGGAGTGCATGGACAGGGGGCGGGAGGGGGTGTGGCTGTGGTGCACGGGGGCATGGGTGGTGTGTGTGTGTGTGGCTGCAGCGTGTGTGGGCATGGCAGTGGCATGTGGGGGTGTGGCCATGGCATGTGGGGGCGTGGCCACGGTGCATGGGGCATGGCCATAGCATGCAGGGGAGTGGCTACGAGCCAGGATGCCCCCAAAACATTGTCACCTGGGACGAGTCACCTCCATTGCCCCCCAAACCTAAGCAACTGAGTTCTTCTTTCTGCACTGCAGTTTACCTTCTTCCCATGCTGCAGTGGGGAAAGAAGCACAAGATCACGTTTCTTGCCCTTTGCATGGTTGCTGGCAATGGAAACATAGTGAGATTGGGGGCCATTGATGGAGTTTTCCATCAATGATATACCCCCAATTGTACTGGTTGGGGATGCAAGAAGGGTGGAACTGCGATGACATCACGTGAAAGCATTGTCATGGTCCCAGATCACTTGTGTCCCCATGCCAGGAGGGTACTGTCCTGTGGAAACAGCCATAAAGGGATAGTTTTCCTGAAGAAGCCTTCCTAATCCTAGTTTGTCTGAGATATTTTGAAGTGTAGTTCTCATCAGCCCCAGGAAACCTGGACCATGGTGAAGGACAGTAGAAGCTAAAGTCCAAAACATCTGGAGGGTACCAGTTTGAAGAAGACAGTTCTGAGCAGGTGGCACATCATTCTGTTGTCTTTTGTGACACACTGCTTTTCCTTTCTCTCTCTGCTGTGTTATTTATATTTTAACAGCTTCCCAAGTTAGAATAAACAGAAACATGCTCTGAGCATGCAGAGGCACATATCTAATTATAACCGAGTAAGCTGATAGTTCTGTATACCAAGCCTCCAGTTGAGGCAAGAATTGTTCTTGGCAAAGTGAGAGACTAGAAAGCAGAAGGTTTCTGGATCAGGAAGAGAATTTGTTGTGTAAGCAAGAGGTTCACCTAATACAAACTGCCAGTGAACACTTAAACAAATGCTTGCAATGATTAAAAACAAGAATATAAATCTTTATTTTACTTTTGCAGTGAAGAATGAAAATTTCAAAGTTTTCAATACTTAAGGTTTCAGAACTTTTTTGTAAACATTTTCTCACTGCATTTTTTTTTTTTTTGGTACAAAAATACAAAAACAATGGTTTTCTGCAAAATATGTCGGAGTGGGTTTTTTTCCCCTCAGAAAATCCATTTTCTGCAAAAACAGTACATTTGCAAGAACACTTATTTGCTCTTGTTGCCAACTCCCTCCCCCCGCTTTTTTTTTTTTTTTTTACAATTGATAAATACAGTTTACTGAGGCCAAAGAGCTCTCTGGCTGAGAATTCTAAATGCCTCTCCCTAAATGGCAAGCCCCATGATTCCCTAGATTGTTGAAAGTGGAATAATAGCACTATAACAGTGTAATGCAGAAAGGTGACCTGAAGGTGCACATGCACACACGCACACAAGAAATGACACTGACGTGGAGGCAAGGCTGTATTATCAATGGTGCATCTGGAGAAAATGCTGTTGATCTCCCTGTGCTTAGGGATGTCCTGCTACTATTGGTGTTACACCCACAGGTACATACACAGAAGCACTTCTTGTGGTGGGATGCTGTCAAGAGAGAAATGCTTTTAGGAAGAGAAGGGCAAAAGATTTCTCTCTTTTCATGCCCTTTCCCAGGGTTGGTAGTGTTTATCCCCCACTCTGACCTCATTTCTCATCTGTGGAATGCATGATGATGCAGATTATAGCACACTGTGGTTCACTGCCACTGAAACTCCAGCTTCATTCATACAGATTAGGACGTAGGCTGTTCCCTATGCCATTTATGGTCAAAATGTACAGAGGGGGCAAAACCCTTTGGCCCAATCTCCTTCCCCTATGGTAATTCACTACAGCTTGTGAGAAAGCCTACATATCATACCAAACGCCCACTGTTAAGTGATCATGAGAATGAAGTTTGAAGGCTCTAAGCTGGTTGCCACTAAGTGGGGACTCAGATGCAAGTTAAATTTGAGGTTTATTTACAATAAAAGTAACAAAATGAAGATAAGAGAAGATTGATGAAGACATGACCAATCACACTAAGACATTATATGTACTTAGAAAACGTTGTCAGGCATAGGTCCTAACAATGGGTGAAAGAACTGGGGAATATCCAATGAAATCCACAGGAGTTTTTAAAAAGACACATCTCAAAATGATCAAAAGATGGTCTGAACCCTGATGCATTTCAGTCTTAGGGTACTCTTAAAGGCTTCTTCAGGGATTAATATAAAATACCTAAATACATAATATTATATTGTGTGAAAGCATTGTTATATTTATACATAGTGTATAGCCTATACACACCTACTTAAAATCAAACTTCAGAAACTTCTGAACCAGAAACTCCTCAACCATTTGTTGGGATAACGAAGACATACGAGCAAGGTCTGAAGTTTTTATTTTAAATATATTTTGAGCAGATGATAGAAAAAAGTATAAATAATGTTTACAGGCCCATGGATGAATCTAGGCTGAAGGGTGGATGCTGTATGTAAAATTTTGCAAATGTAAAATTTTGAAAGATTTTACAAGAATGGGGTTAAAAACTTTGATCTGTTAGAGGCTTGAATAAAGGTGTACATCTCCCTTCATTCATGTAAAATCTTTTTCTACAAATAAACAGACCACCTTTTAGAGCACTGCGAGATGTGTCTCTTGTTTCTCCTGACAATGGATGGTATTCTAGAGTCACGTATGGAAGCATACCCGATACTTCAAAGTCTTAAAGATACGCTATTCTGGAGATGGCACTAAATAGCTTCAGAACAATCATTTTTAAAATTGTTCAACTCCCCAGCGCCAACAGTCTTAATGGTATCATGTCATTATGCTAATGTCTCAAAAATTATGTCAAAATTTAAATGATAATTTCCTTGATTAATGTTCTTAGTTTATTAATATTCTTACCTCCACTCAGCTATTGCAAAGGTTAGTGGAGTTATAAGCTGATACATCAGAACCAGTACATCTGTTCTATACATTGGCTGAATGTACCAGTGCAGCTGGAACACAAGCCATTCATTTCCCTGTTCCATTAGCCATCTGTGAGATTTCTGCTGCAAATTACAAAAATAGAAGATCATTTAGAACATACTCACAAGAAACAAATCAATGGATCTAATCTAGGACCTTTGCTTTAGAGTTAGCTAGATATTCAATTATTATTATAGAGGCCTATGCTGGGCTTTGTTTATCAAAACCATCCTATGGCATAGGAAAAAGAGGGAAATTGGAAGGAATGAGTCTAATAATACAAATAAACATGCAAAGAATAAAAAGTCAGATCCTTTGCACCATCTATGTACACATTGAATATGTTCATAGACTCTTTCATAGAGTGTTTCAAACATCCATAAGAGGTGGAGTCCCTAAGAGGTAGAATTGTCAACTATACACATATGTCAAATATAATATATAAATGACCCTTTAAGGCATCATGTCTGTCATCTGAAATACTAAGAAGGCAGTGCCTTCTTCCATGTCTACCCTAAATGGTGTCTCTGATGACATCTGCCAGACTTTGACAGAGAGTGATTTTATAATCATTTAAGTATACCAAAATAAGACAAGAATACTACTTATCTTCCAATATGATGTGTACTTTCATCCACTTATTTATAGGACCAACAGGCCGGTCTCTATGCAAAAAGTCAATGGACATAAGTATGACATTAGAAATAATGGTTGAATCCAAAGTATAGAATTATAGAATCATAGAGTTGGAAGAGATCACAACGGCCATCGAGTCCAACCCTCTGCTATGCAGGAACAATCACTCCAGCAAATGGCCATTCAGCCTGTGTTTAAGAACTTCCAAAGAAGGTGACTCCACCATGCGCTGAGACAGCATATTCCACTGTCAAATGGATCTTACCATTAGGGTGTTCTTCCTGATGTGTACATGAAATTTTTTCCCCTATAGTTTGAATTCATTGCTTCATCTCTTATTCTCTGGAGCAGTAGAAAACAAGTTTGCTCCATCTTCAACATGACATCCCCCCAAATATTTAAACATGGCTATCATGTCACCTCTTAACCTTCTTTTCATCAGGCTAAACATACCTAGCTCCCTAAGCTGCTCCTCACAGGGCATGGTTTCCAGACCCTTCATCATTTTGGTTGCCCTCCCTTGAACACATTCCAGCTTATCAATATCCTTCTTGATTAAAGGAGTTCCATTTAAAGAAAGGGGCAGTAAGGAATCTTCATTATTACTCCTTCGCTTTGCAGTACCATGTTCTTCCTAAAAAGTGACTACAGATCTGGGAAGCCCTCTGCAGCAGCATGAGAAGCAATTTGGGGAGTACAGAAAGAAGTGAGGACTCTGCGAAGATAAACTCCTAGTCCTCTTTTTCTAGTGGGACATATCCACTGGTTCATGGTGATTTTAGGTCCAATCCATAAGTCAAAATCAATGAGGGAACATTTCAGTTACCTCTTAGGATGCTCTGATACTCACCCTAAGGTGGTTATTATTGGACAAAGGCACTTCAAAGGGAGAGCCCACCGTGTAACCTCTGCATTGCAATTTATCAAGTTGAATTCTTCAAAAGCTCTTTGGAAACCAATGTTGAATTCTGTATTTCTGGCACAAATCAAATCAATTGGTTTTTCCTCACACATTGCACATATTGATCAGCCAGTCAATGCCAAGCTGTTTGTGCTGACACTATCACTGTTGCATGAATATCTATGGTGCATTCAAATTATTTTACATAATTTAAACTTTCTCATAATGATAATAGCCAGTACTTCTTGCATTTTATTTCTCTGTGATCTAGCTGCTAATTTACCATCCCTTTGCAACCATGGATGTACATATTGTTTTTATGTATATACAGTTTTTGCAGCCATGGATGTATATATAGTTTTTTAAAATAGTTTTTATCCTGAAATTTAGGATAACATGCCGTGCTTAAGGGCATGTCTCCTGATAGACTGATCTGTTCTTGGAGGCATCATTCCATCCAAAGTCCTGCTGGTTGAGATACCAGAAGAGCTGGTACTGTACCCCCCTACTACTATACTCCCCCAATTAGCCTCCTCCTGTCTTTACTGGGGAAAACACCTTCCCATTAAAACTCATAAGAGTGAGGCTTCGGCTTACAAAGGCTGTAGATCCAAAAGATCCATGGCTTCTCCTTTCCTATCCTCTATCACCCACCACCAACATGCCTTCTATCTTTTTGCCTCTTGGCAATGTCTGATCTCAGAAAAAAAAAAAACATTGCAGAAATCTTCATAGACTTGGAAGAAGGATTCAAGATCCCTGCCTCTGAGATTAGAAAGTTATTTTTGGCCACAGAAGGAGAATCCTAATTCATCTTTCAGCCCCAGTTGCTCCTGGAAAATCCTTTGGCTCTTAGGACTGTAGGAACTGCAGACCAGTTAAGTAAAGAAAAAGAAGAGTTGCGTCAGAATGACATCAGACTAGCCCAATAACTTGAGGAAAAATAATTTTGTTGAAATGCCTCCCTAACTTCTTTTTACCAGACACTTCCAATGATTCTAAGGAATTAGTCCATTGAAATCAGTGGGACTCCCTTTGATTAAATATACATTGGATTACAGTTTGTTAACCTCTTGCTATCTCCCCCCCTCCACATCCTAGAAATGCTAGGAAAATGCACTGGAGCATGCTTTCATATACAGTGTCTCTGGATTTGCAAGACATTCTTGTTCATCCCCTCCCCTCCCCTCCCCTCCAAAAAATATGCAAGAAATCAAAGTGAATATATCTGTTTTCAAAATGATCTCTGGAATTTTGGGTCAGCCCTGACAGAGAGTTAGCATCTTAGCAATCATGTTCTAAGTGTTGTTGTTGTTGTTTTTGTTGTTGTTAAACATTGTAAAAGAACTCCTAGCAAGGGCTCACAAAACTTGCTGTCACATCCATCACTCACTAAAGGCTTGTAAGAATTCCTTTTGAGCTGCAGCAGGAAGTAATTTACTCATCCAGAGATTAAAACCTGGAAGTGCCAGACTAATGAACCTTGACTCTCTTTCTTTTCTTTTCCTTTTTTTCTTTTCAGGCTAGAAATGCAGGTGGAACATGAGAAAACCTAGCTTGTGTTCACAGAGGCATGTAAAGTACCAGCGGCAAAGGAAAAAGGTGTGGCAGCGCTTCACAGAATGCCATGTGTCAAGACAACACAATATACTAGGAGGCCACACACATTCCAGAATCTAGAGTTTTATATTCTGCAGAAAACAAACTCTAGCTTGTATGCGTAAATCTTTCAGAGCTTCATCTCTCACCATTAGCTTGGATGATATGCTTAATTCTAATCTTACTTCTAAATGTTTATACAGTAATAGAAGTTACAGAAGAATTTGGAAAAGTTATTTGTGAACTTTAGTTCTGAGAACTCCCCGGTCAATGGCTATGCTGCAAGGAGATGCTGGGCGTTATAGCTTTCCAAGGATTGGGTGGCTTGATAATAGAGCACATGCTTTGTATGTGGAAGGTTCCTGATGTTGGGAGTGGCAACCTTTATATGCTTAATTAACTGGCTAGTTAGTTTTCATGTTTATTACAGGCATAGACAAATAGCCTAGAGTAACTTCCTGTTGTTTGGTCAACACTCATTTCCCCTTGCATGTTCTTTTCCTCTTCCCTTTTTTGTTCTTTGGCTTCCCTGCAAGCATGTGGTCTCTGATTCTCTGGCAAGCATGCTTTCTTGTAGGCATGTGAGTTCTTAATTTCTTTCTTCAAGAATTTGAACCTGTGTAAACTATGCATAAGATTTTGTGGGTAAATCCTTTTTACATATTTTTAACCAAACTGTTTGTGTTTATTTTGAACTACGTTAAGTGTGTCTGGGGTGGAGATGATAAAATGGGTAATCTGTTCAACTTCTGTTTGTGCATTTACTAAATACTCTGCTGGTTGGGAGACTTATTACTTAAAAAAAAAAATCTCAATCCCCCAACAACTGATTCAGTCCTTTGCATTTCCAGATACGACTTGGATAGACTTTTGTTTGAGACCATGGAAAGATGCTGGCAGCCAGTACATAGCACTGTTGGTAGGATCTACCTTGACAGAAGGCTGAGTTCAATCAGCTACTCCACTGCCCCCTCCCCTAGAATTAAATAAACCTGATCCTAGGAATTTGTCTTGCATATGAGAGTTGAACAGAACACAGCCTTCTCAAACACAAATTGATGGAGCCATGGTGTATATATCAAGTTAGCATCTCACATTGGAATGCAGAGGAGTCAGGAAGCAAGTAATTAAATAATTAGCCACTAGTAGTGTAGTAGTTTTGAGTGTTGGACTACAACCAGGTCTTTATTCCCTGTTGGGCATGGAAACTCCCTGAGTAACTTTGGGCGCATCATACACTCTCACAGCCCCAGAAAACCCCATGATAGGGTCACCATAAGTCAGAAATGACTTAAAGGCACACAGTAACAACCACCACCATGTAACCTGTAGTCGACCCAAACTCTGGAGGTACCTCTACAGGGAGCAATATAATGGGTTGCTAATGTACTTAACGCACTGTTATGCATATCCCCTGACTAATAATACACCCTGGGGGATATCCTATTTAACAATAGGCCATCACACAGGACAACTGTAACACATACAAATTGCTCCCTTCCACCCGGGGACTACACAAGTATATATATTCTGTCCCACTTCCTCTGAAGATGCCAGCCACAGATACAGGCAAAACATCAGGAGAAAATACTAATAGAACATGGCCTCAAAGTCCAGAAAACCCACAACAACCTATGGATTCTAGCCATGAAAGCCTTCAACTTTACATAATCGCAGTTTGTTGGGACCTCTAAAACTTTGAGGTGGCCCCAAGACTATTGCAGGAGCCTGTTGGGCCCAGGACACCATAAAATCTCTCTGAAGCAACCCAGGTTGGCTTGTGAGTTATCCAAACCAAAGGCATCTCACCTCATGCTTACCCATCTGTTTACTACATGCAGCTTTGAAACAGGGTTGGCCCAACCACTGGGAAATATGCAGATGATTTTGGGGGTCAACACTGTGCAGAACCTTGCTGCATCATTGTCACAGTCATCAATGTCAGCATCAGCATCACCATCCCCACCATCTTTTTTACTCCTAGAGAAAGTTGCTATGGGGATTTTATACCCCAGATATTCTCCCCTAAATCTTGGCCACCCTGGGTGCTCCTGGATGTCTCGACTTTGTGCAGGGCATGGATGTCGCTACATAAAGTTCTTTTTCAAACCCTGAAATGCCTTACACTGTCTGTCTTGTGAAAGAAACAAAACTACTTTTAAAAATCCCATCAGTGTCTAGAGAGCCATTAAACCTAATGGGCCATATTCTCCCACAATACAGCTCATAGTATGACAGAGAGCAACAGAGCATATACACTCCTTGACTACCTAGAGGATTTGGTGTGCCTCTCAAGCTCCCAAACAACCATCCCAAGACATCATATTCAAATACGGGTGAAAAATCCCATGGAAGATAAGTCAGTGTGGCACACAATTTCTGAATAAATTTATAATAGGATAGTTTTCACAGTTAGATACATTTTAAAAAAACTTCTTTGGAAATTTTGTACCTGCTTTATTCTTCCTATTCCTGCTACTTATAGTTCCTTTATTGATGTTCGTACTTTTCATGTCAAGATACTGAGCAATATTGCCATCTACTTCAAATGACCTGGAATCATTTAAAACCAATAGTAGAGCAATTTTCCAAGCTCAGAGCTTCCTGACATTTCCTTCTAATGTGAACACCAGACATTAGTACAACTCTGTAAAGTCAATCTATCTGATGTTTTAGAGCATGCAGAACAAACTGGAGGATGTGCATAAGTTTCTCCCTCTCTTTTCTTTCCCCTTCAAACTATGTGTTGGGAATATACAAGTCTAGAAACTCAGAAAGCTGCATTCTAAGATGATTGGTCCGTCTAGTTCAGCATTGTTGGCAATGATTGTGAGTGACACCTCAGGTTTTTAGGCCAGAGCTTTTCCTAGCCATACTTGGAGATGTTGAGCTTGAAACAGTAATTTGTGTTCTGCATGGAAAACAAGTGCTCTGCCACTGAGATATTATCCCCCCTCCCCATACTATTTGCATCTCATTGGTGCTGCAACTATAGGGTAGTATCCCACTTGGCTTTTCCTGATAGAATAGCTTTTCTGATGGAAAAGCTTAGCTCTTCTCTTTGCAGTACCCTTTAATCCAGAGGATTGGAAGATCCTTCTGAACAGGGGGAGGGAGATAGGGGCTGTTGGGGTATAATAAAGGAAGAGAAACCTCTGTAACTTAGAGACACATGTTGGCTCTCAGCTCTAGGTTCCACATTTACAATACAATCTTATCTAAAGAGCCTACTTTGCAGGCAATAAATTACACTTAAACAATAAGGATAGCATACAAGGAACTGATTATCCTGTGCATTGGTTTATTACCACATGACAGGACCCCTCACTGCATGATTACTGAAGAGTTAACCACCTCTTACATACATGGAACTTCAGGTAACAGAGCTGTGCATCTTCAACAGTTGCAGCTGGTGACACCCATTTCACCGACAGTAGTCAATATACTCTGGGTTTTAAAGAAGCTACTCAAGGTGTTGATGCTGCTTATGCTTGGGTACAGCACTTTCAATAATTTCTTCAAAGTTTGGACTAAAAATGGTGCAGATTCCACCTCTCTACTAACATGAAAGCCACTGGCAGTCCATTTCCAGAAGAAAAGGAAATGAAATGTGACCTTGGGTTCAGGAATTGGGAATAAAGAAAGGAGGAGGAATAAATGTGTGTTGTTAAGCCTTTGCATATTTTAGAGCAGCCACGTGTCCTACTTTAACAAGGACATTTGAAGTTCTTTAGTTTAAGAGGTATAGAGGACAGCCTTTTCTTTGAGCACATCCTCTGTTTGAAGACTTGTCTGGTTTATTGATGAAGAACCCTAAGGAGGGAGAGTTGTGGCTTCATTGTTTACTATCAAACATACGGAGGTATGAATTCCTTTAGTTCATTCCATGGGTCTTCTGGTTGGATGTATGTTCTTGTCCACTCTGCCTTCTTCTAGACAAACCAACTGGCTTTTTTTTTTTCCTGCCTGCAGATTTTTCCATGTGCCCATGGATTCACAAACACTTATTACACCTGACCTTATGTAGTAGCTATTGTATTAGAACACTGGAATCCCAATGTTGAACAGGTTTTGCTCGGATTTCTCTGGCACTCCTTATCAACAGCTAGGATCTGGGCAGTGGACTAACCAGGCAAACAAGTAGTTAGAGTCTTTCCTACTACATTGCCTCTATTTAAAATGCTGTAACACTTTGGCCATTTCTACCCCACACTGTTATAGTGCTATTATCCCACTTTCAACTCCTATGGAATTCTGGAGTTTGTAGTTTACTGAGGCCAAAGAGCTCTCTGGCTGAGAATTCTCAGTGCCCCTCTCTAAACTGCAAACTCCAGGATTCCATAGGATGTTGAAAGTGAAACAATAGCACTATAACAGTGTAGTGCAGAAATGGCCTTTCCAAACTTACATCTGTACCTATACATTAATATATGGACATTTTATGCAAACCTTTGCCCTTATTTGGTATTTCTAGGGGTGATGTGTTTTCTTGTTTATGGCAGTGTGTAAGTGGTCACCCTAGACTATTCATTTATTTATATGAGCACTGTCTATTATGGCTGGCAACAGCTTTTTCAGGATTTCAGTGCCTTTTGGGACCTCACGCAGAGAATTTTGTTTCCCATGATCTCATTGTTTTTAATTACAAATTCCTTGAGCAAACAAAAAATGTGACACAATAGTAGATCAGAAAATGTTGAGATGAAGCTTGCTATTTGCAGTGACTTCAATTTATGACAATACTATTAATGAGATACTTCTAAGGGCCTTGGTCATCAGTTGCACTGTTTGGGTCTTGCAAAGTCAAAGCTGTAGCTTCTGTGTCTGAATCTATCCACCTGTAGTATGGTCTCCTTGTTTTCCTCCTGCCTTTCACTTTGCTGACCATTATTGTCTTTTCCATTGAGTCTCATCATCTCATGATATGTCCAAAGTATGACAACCCAGTTTAGTCATCTTCACTTCTAGTGAGAGGTCAGACTTGATTTGTTCTAGGACCCATTCATATTTTTTTAGCAGTCCATCATATCCATAGAACTTTTCTCCAGCATCACATTTCAAATGAATCGATTTTCTTCCTGCCAGGTTTCTTCACTGTCCAGCTTTCACACTCATGCAAAGAAATTAGATCATAAAATCCCCTTTGGCGATCACAAAAGTTCCTCTTTCCCAAGCAGAATCCTTAAATGCTCCCTAAGACAGACTGAGAGAACCTTTTCATTATTTATACTTAGGAGTTTGCACGCTAGTTAAGAATTTCCCCAGAAAACAGATATCCAAAACAAACAATGCACACTGAGCTGGAAGTAAGGCTCACTGAACACAGTAGTTCTTATTGTACTTCTGTTTGCATTAATTCAGTTTGTACAACACAATGGCCTAAGTCCAATTTGTAGTCCCAACAAGAATAGACCCACTGAATCAATGGGACTTCCATGGGTCTACTCCAGCTGAGGCTTGTAACTGGAATTAGGCCTCTACACAGTAACAAAGGATATTCAACCAGCAGTAAAGGAACATATGGCTTTTAATGAGAAAGGTAAATGACATTGCAAAGAAGAGTTAACTTTAATTTGCTTGTATGAAGTAGGGCTGGAAAGAATATTTGTAATTATTATGGGGGAGTTGCACAAAAACCTATTTTCTGATAGAGAAAGGAGGGGGCAGAGTTACACAAAAAACACGTGCCTCTTGTCCACAGAATAATTCCTTCAAAAATTTTTGGGACATCTGAATATTGGGAAACTACCATGGCGGAATCAAGAGCCAGCATGGTGTAGTGGTTTGAGTGTTGAACTACAGACCCTGGAGACCAGGGTTTGATTCCTCACTTAGTCATGGAAACCCATGAGTGGGTCACACACTCTCAGCCCCAGAAAACCCAGTGATAGAGTTATATTAGAGTTGCCATAAGTTGGAAATGACATGAAGGCACACAACCACAACAACTTTTTTCTTATGGTACAAGAAAACTACTGTAATTGTAAATTCTTGGATAAAAGGATAAAATAAGCAAGGATTTACATACCTAGTGTGAAGCAGGGAGTCCACTGAAGAAAACGAACATCTCCAGCCTCTACTTGATCGTTTTCTTCATTCTCTAGCAACCTGTCACAAACAATAGCAAACCCTGTAAGCTTTGTGATCATCTTGTTTGCTTCCAACAGTAAAGAGCAGCTACCTATTTGAAGCTGTAGCCCCCAGTGTTCAGTTTTAGCTCAGTGGGACTGCCTCCCACAGGAGTCAATTACAGAAAGATCTTTAAAAAACCTCTCAAAGGAGACATACGGTGGTGGCGATGGTGGTGGTGGTGGTGATGATGATGACGATAGTGATGATTATTTTTCCTGCTTTTTCCCTGGTTTGGGACTCAAGGCAACTTATAATACTTAAAATAAACATAGCTAAAAATTCACAGCACATCAAAGTTAAAAATGTAATTAAACTATCAAAAAATATAAAACTTGTTAGAAATGTAAACAATTCAAAGAAAACAACAAATAGAAAATCAAGCTTGTAACCCTATCATAAAAAGAATGACTTATTTTTGAGAAATCCATTCTGGCTTTTAGTGATTACGGCATTGCTTTCTAAGCTTGTAATTACTTAGAAAGCAATGCCGTAATCACAAACAGCCAGCATGGATTTCTCAAAAATAAGTCATGCCAGACTATCTTATCTCTTTTTATGATAGGGTTACAAACTTGATAGATGAAGGGAATGCTGTGGATGTAGCATATCTTGACCTCAGTAAGGCCTTTGACAAAGTTCCCCATGACATTCTTGCAAAGAAGCTAGTAAAATGTGGGCTGGACAGGGCTACTGTTAGGTGGATTTATAATTGGTTGACTGACCAAACCCGAAGGGTGCTCACCAATGGCTGCTTTTCATCCTGGAGAGAAGTGACTAGTGGGGTGCCACAGGGTTCTGTCCTGGGTCCAGTGCTATTCAACATCTTCATCAATGACTTGGATGAAGGAGCGGAGTGCATGCTGATCAAATTTGCAAATGATACCAAATTGGGAGGGGTTGCTAATACGCCAGAGGACAGGATCAAAATTCAAAATGACCTTGACAGATTGGAGAGCTGGGCCAAAGCTAACAAAATGAATTTCAACAGAGAGAAATGTAAGGTCTTGCATTTAGACAGAAAAAATGGAATGCACAAATATAGGATGGGGGACATGTGGCTGGATAGCAGTGTATGTGAAAAGGATCTAGGGGTCTTGGTAGATCACAAGCTGAACGTGAGTCAGCAGTGTGATGCGGCAGCCAAGAAAGCCAACGCAATTCTTGGTTGCATCAATAGGATTATGGTGTCTAGATTGAGGGAGGTAATGGTACCACTTTATTCTGCATTGGTTAGGCCTCATTTGGAATACTGTGTCCAGTTCTGGGCACCTCAATTCAAGAAGGATATCGACAAGCTGGAACATGTCCAGAGGAGGACAACCAAAATGGTGAAGGGTCTGGAAGCCATGCCTTATGAAGAACGCCTTAGGGAGCTGGGTATGTTTAGTCTGCAGAAGAGAAGGTTAAGGAGGATGATAGGGGATGAAGGGAACATGATAGCCATGTTTAAATATTTGAAGGAATGTCATGTTGAGGAGGGAGTGGGCTTGTTTTCTGCTGCTCCAGAGACTAGGACAAGGAGAAATGGATTCAAGCTGCAGAAAAGGAAATTCCACCTGAACCTCAGGAAGAACTTCCTGATGGTCAGAGCTGTCCAGCAGTGGAATAAGCTGCTTCAGAGGGTGGTGGAGTCTCCTTCTTTGGAGGTTTTTAAGCAGACGCTGGATGACTATCTGTTGGGAATGCTTTGATGGGTGTTCCTGCATAGCAGGGGGTTGGACTTGATGGCCCCTGGGGTCTCTTCCAACTCTATGATTCTATGAAAATCTAGCACATGATGCAAAACTTATTCCCTCTAAATAAGTCCTCAAAGCCCTGCTGAAACAAAATACTTAATAAACTTAATGTTCTAAGATGTCTGCAAGACACATCAATCTTATTTGAAGACTAGACTAACTTTAAAGAGGGAAGACATGCTTACAGGAGCATTCTCTCTTTTATTGTACATTCATTTCACCATAAAGCCAGACTAGGCACTTTTGCCCTGTGATTCTGCATTCTTCCGCACTTTTGATAACTACATAGATAGAGCAATACAGTACATTCAGATGCTAATGTGCAGATGGGATGAAATAAAGATGCATTTCTTCCTGTCATATGAGCTTCTTATTATGTGCCATTATTAATTGCAGTCTCCAGACGCACAAGGCATTATTGAGAAGAGTTACATGTTTGCTGAATTTGAAAGCAAAAGCTTGTAATAAGGAGAGCTGTCTGCTCCAAAGAACTGGTTTGCTCAAATCCATGATTACAAAAAGTTGGTGTACAGCCAGGATGTTCAAAACTGGAGTGATGGCAGTGATGGTGGAACTGGTCCTTCTCTTATTTACTTTTAGATGAAATCAGAAATGTCCCTATCATTAGCCCTGGACCAGGCAACTGGTCTGGAAAGCCAGTGGCATGTAGTGATTTAACCATTGGACTATGACTCCAGAGAGCATGGTTTGAATCCCTGCTCAGCCATAGAAACCCACTGAGTGACTTTGGACAAGTCACGCGCTCTCAGCCTCAGAGGGAAGCAAAGACAAATCCCTTCCGAACAAATTTTGCCAAGAAAAAACAGTAACAAGTTTGCCTTAGAGTCACCATAAGTCAGAAACAATTGAAAACACACAACAACAACTAATTTGAGCTGTTATGATAAAGAGCATCAAAATTTTAGTTATTAACTTTGTTATAGCCCTTGGGAAATGGAACTATTTGTAGAATTTTATGTCTCATGTGCTAGAATAACTTTGCTGGCTTTGAGCATGATGGCCCTTGACTTGGCAAAGAAGAGGGATTCATTTGCTGTTCTGCTTTGGGCAGCAAAATATCTGAGGCTTATTCTGCCTGATATGCAACATGGATTGTTCCTACATTTTGTGTGTTACATTAAGTAGTAGTGTTCCATTATACAGCTCACTATTAGTTGGTATTATGATTTATTTTGGTACTTTGTGAAATATTTTGTTCCAAAATATCTATTTAGGATTCAACTTTCCATGGCGAGCAAATGGCTCTCCCACTGGTAGAGGTAATCATGAGAACACTGCTCATCTAGGGCAGTGACACCAACAATTATAGTAACTAAGTCAGAGCAGATCAGAGCTATTTTATCTGCAAAGTGGCATGACTTCACAGTGAGCAGTGGAATAGTCTATGGCCCTTTCCGCACCAGGCAATTAGAACAGGGCAGCGCGTGCCCTCACGGAGGTCATCTGCACCTTGGAGCGGACTAGGAGCGGACTACTTACCAGAGATCCACACCTCAGTCCACTCCAAAATGACCCCAAATGGTCCTCCAGCGTGTTTTCTAAAGACCGGAAAAACAGGTCTTTATTTTCCTGGAACGCACCATTGTGTTCCTGCTTCCTTGTGCAGATTCGCAGGCTCGCACCAATGCGAGCTTGCGATCTGCGGAGGGGGGGCTTTAGGCGTGGCGAGCTTCAGTGGTTGGTCGGGAACCACGACCAACCGGAAGCTGCCATTTTGGAAGCCAGAGCCAACATTTTGAAAGCTGGAAGCCGCCATTTTGGAAGCTGGAATCTGCCATTTTGGAAGCCAGAGCAGTGCAGATCTACAGACCTCACACTGCTCTGATTCACCCTGGACCAAGGAGGCAGCCTGTGGAAGGGCTTCAGGGACAGTCCGCATTGCTTCAGACCCCAGAAGAAGCTGTAGGTAATGACAGGGAGCGATTCCCTTGCCTTGTGAGCAAACGGCCTATGTTTACTTCTTGGGAACCAGAATGCAATAGACCTTGACCACACAAAACAGCTCTGGTGGACCAAGCCTTGCAGATTCACTGGTGGTAGAAAAGAATAATCTCTTTGCTGCCCATACTGCCATAGAGTAGATCTTCAAATAGGCTCTAGTCCATGTTCAGCCAGACTTGCTCCTAATCTTCTACCAAAATTGTAGTCTCCATCTCACTTGTTTCATTGTATCCCCATTCCCTTGAAAAACCAGAGGGCTGTTGTGGCTGCTCCATGAGAAGGGACACTCAGGAGTGATAATGTCCACTGACTTGGCCATTTTCCCATTCCAGAGGTCAACAAGAGCTTCAGTGGAACAACCCAGGGAATGTTAGGTCATTTCTGCACTACATGGCTATAGTGCTATTATTCCACTTTCAACATCCTATGGAATCCTGGGGTTTGCAGTTTAGGGAAGGGCATTTATTATTCTCAGCCAGAGAGTACTTTGACCTCAGTCAGCTACAAACCCCTAAATTCCACAGGATGTTGAAAGTAGAATAATAGCACTATAACCGTGTAGTGTGGAAATGGCTTAACTGTAGAATACTAATGGATT
The DNA here is from genome assembly GCA_948474755.1 of Ctenosaura bakeri. Taxonomy (NCBI): domain Eukaryota; kingdom Metazoa; phylum Chordata; class Lepidosauria; order Squamata; family Iguanidae; genus Ctenosaura; species Ctenosaura bakeri. The sequence continues at coordinate 100,721 of CAOLHI010004390.1, read as the reverse complement.
TCATAGAACAGCATAGTAATACTTCTGCAAAGTAACAAGTCAACACTTAAACATTACTTTAAAATATAATATTCCATTGTTTTTCTTAAAGATTTTTAGCTTCTCCAAACTGGGATTTTCCTTGACACCTCTCTCTTGTTCCCCAATAGTCCTGTTTAGACATTGTTCAAATACTTTCCTTACTCTAACTGAGACCGGCAAAGGAACCAGTCCACAGTATTTATCTATTAATTCATTATATTGTCTCTTCATATTCTCATCTCTAGCACCCCAACTAGGACTTCAGAAACCTGGCTTGCTTACTTGTTTGTTTTTTAAATCTTTTATTGAGCTGCATTTTTAAAATACAAAATTGGGTGGCATTCAAGAGAAAAGAGTTGGGGGTGAGTGTTTTCCTGAACTGACACAAAGCCTACACAAATACTAATTACAGTCAGCTTTTGCTTCTGAAATATTTAGACATGTAGACAGATGTAGACAGCTTGGTTGACGTTGTAGAAGATGCTGCTAATCTCCTTTATTCTTGATGAGTGTGCTTTTCACCATATTCCAATTCAACTGAGTTTGTTTCATTTGCAACAACCCCTCTTTCAAACTCAAATCCACCCACCCACCGTTCAAGGGCTATTACTTAGGTCACAAACATGAAGTCCACATGGGCTCTTCCACCAGCTTGTAAAGAATTCTTAAAAATCTAATTTGTTACTTTAAAAGAAACTGACAGAATTACTGGTCCTAGCTGCCTGAATTTGATTAAGGATTAGGGATGTTGTTTGATCATTAAATAGTATAAAAAGCTGCAAAGCAACAGCTTCCCTCAGTTTGCCTGCAACCCCCTCAAAACCATAGTAAGGTAAACCTCTGAAGTGTCTAAAAACAGCCTTCACAAAATGAGAGTAAAAGAAGATCACAGTGATTTCTTCTTCTTTGTTGACCCATGTGATCAGAGACTGAAATAGAACCTGCAGCCTGTTGTAGTCATTGTCTAAACAGGGAGCTAATTATGCTCTGCCACACTGATCTGTTACAATGTTCTATAATTGAGCCTGAGAATAGTACTTGTATTAAGAAAAAATAGCTGCCCTTAATTGGACAGAAGTGTTTCTGAGCTGAAGGAAATAGCTACAGTTTAATGAATGAAAGCTCTGTTGTTGAGCCACTGCATGTGTTTGTCACACTGCCTCCTTCTGTGACCCTGGTGAGAAAACTGCCACTTAGAGCGTAGGTGTACACTGAATGTGCATTTATTTTTGGAGAAACTGATACAAACAAACAAGCATGGAGTGGCATGTAGGCTGCAAGCAACAAGCTGTAAGTTGTGTGGCAGTTGCATTAATCATACTCTCTGTGGCCATCATGTTTCATGTATGTACCAGTGCCTGAATTTTAAAAAGTTATCTTTTTGGGTACATAACTAAGAATGCCCCAGCCAGTCCATAGAACCATAGAACTGAAAAGACCACAAGGACCATCAAATACAACCTCCTGCCATGCAGGAATACACCATCAAAACATTCCCATCAAATGGCCACCCAACCTCTGTTTAAAAGCTCCCAAGAAGGAGTCTCCACCACACACTGAAGCAGCATATTCCACTGTCTAATTGTTCTTACCGTCAGGAAGTTTGTCCTAATGTTTAGGTGGAATCTCTTCTCTTGACATTTGAAGCTATAGCTCCATTTTCTAGTCTCTGGAGCTGCAGAAAACAAGCTTGCTCCATCTGGCATTCCTTCAAATATTTAAGCATGACTATCATATCACCTCTTAATCTTCTCTTCTCCAGGCTGAACATACTGTATTTGCTGGCGTATAACACATGCTTTTTTTCTTTAAAAAAAAACTTTGAAAATGGGGTGTGTCTTACACACCAGCAAATATGGTAACACTAAAAACATAGGGAGTAAACTGGGAGCCAAAGTTCTCCTTGCCCAGGTGAATAGGAAGGGAAGAGGTAGTGGAATCCAGCTGAAGCACTCCTTACCTTCTCCTCTCCTGTGCATTTTGACTCTCCTAGGGCCCAAGAAAAATTGGTGCAGCACTCTTTTCATTCCCCTCCTCTCCTGGTGCAACACTGTTTTCATTCCCCTCCTCTCCTGGTGCAACACTCCTTTCAATCGCCCCACTAGGAAACTAAAATAATTTTTTTCCTGAGAAACACCCCTTGAAAATAGGATGCGTCTTATATGCTGGTGCATCTAATACACCGGCAAATATGGTACCCGGCTCCCTAAGCTGCTCCTAATAGGGCATGGTTTCCAAACCTTCTACCATTTTTGTCACCTTCCTCTGACATGTTCCAGCTTCTCAATACCCTTCCTGAATTTTGGTGTCAAGAACTGGACATAGTATTTTGGGGGAGTCTGACCAAAGCAGAATAGAATGATACTATCACTTCGCTTGACCTAGACATATACTCCTATTGATGCAGTCTAGAATTACATTGGCTTTTTTTTAGATGTCGTATCATACTACTGACTCTTGTTCAACTTGTGCTTTACTAAGATTCCTAGATCCTTTGCACATGTATATTGTCAAGCCAGGTGTCATGTATCTTATATCCGTGATTTCATTTTTTCTGCCCATGTGTTGTACCTTACACTTTTCCTTGTTCATTTTGTTAGTTTTTGCCCAGCTCTCTAATTTGTTAACATCATTTTGAATTCTGATCCTGTCCTCTGGGGTGTTAGCTACCACTCCTAATTTGGTCTCATCTGCCAATTTGATAAGAATGTCCTCTATTCCCTCATCCAAATCACTTATAAAAATGTTGAATAGCACTGGGTCCAGGGCAGAATCCTGTAGCACCGCACTAACTTGTCTTCAGGATGAAGAAGAGGCGCTAGTGAGTATCCTTTGGCTTTGGCCAATCAACCAGTTACAAATCCACCTAACAGTAGCATTGTCTAATTCACATTTTATTAGCTTATTTGCAAGAATATCATGGGGTACCTTGTCAAATGCCTTACTGAAGTCAAGATATGCTATGTCCACAGAATTTCCTTCATCTACCAAGCTAGCAACAATATATTTTAAAAAAATGGAGAGAGATAAGATTTGTCTGGCATGACTTGTTTTTGGGAAACTCATGTTGGCTTTTATTGAGCATAGCATGCCTTTCTAAGTGCTTACAGACTGTCTGTTTAATGATCTGCTCTAGAATCTTTCCTGGTATTGATGTCAGGTAATTGTTTGGGTCCTCTTTTTTGTCCCTTTCTGAAGATGGGGGCAATATTTGCCCTCCTCCAGTCTGTTAGGACTTCTCCTGTTCTCCAGGAATTCTCAAATGCAAAAGTGTAAAACAAAAACAAAAAAAAACACTTTTCCAAACCCTAGGTTTTGCAGAAGCTATACATGTTTTTGCCCATTTTTCTTTTTAGTTTTAATTATTAATGATTTTCTTTATTTCAGTTTCCATTGATATGTGCTCAAAACAATGAAGATCATTTACTAAAAAAATCAAACCACTGAAGAAAACCAGTGGCTGGAATCCTAGTGGTGTCATACACATGTGTAAATTCCCTTACACAGACAATTGTATCGTTTAGGCTATTTTTGTGAACTAGTGCAGAGTTGCATCAAGCACAACCAGTTTACCTGGGTCTAAACCCTCTTCTTATTCCCAACTAGAGTACAGCCACTGAAGCAATGGGATTTACCTATATATTGATTCTCCGTTCAATAGTTGATTCAATAGGTCTATATTAGTTGGAACTAACAAACAGGATTCCATTCAGAGAAGGAGAATATTTAAAAAATGTTCAAAAATAGTAAAACAAAACAAAAACACAACCACCATGTTTTGGAGTGTAGAGAAACTCTGACAAGAATAGTCCTGGACAGAAGATAATCTTTGCAGTTCAGAACTTATTCTGCACAAACTTCAGATTTTGTTGTTCTGTGCAGAAAATGCTGTTACTGGGAAATTATTCTACATAATATTTGCAGTGGTTGATGTGTACATAAGACAGCATTTTCTGCACTGGAAATACATTTTTGATAACATGTTTTAATTTAAATTTTTTATTAATTTTAAAATAAAATGAAGTATTTATTAACATTCTTATTCTATTAATATTTACTATTTCTGCAGGGAAATGTTACATTTGATACAGAAAAAAACACAGGTTGAACCATGTGTGAGTTTTGTGCAAAATAAATCCTGAATTGCAAATAGGCTTTGAACACTGTGCACTTGTAGTGGGAAGAAAATTGCTAAATTTACTCATTGCTTCCTTCAAGAAGAAAATCAGTGAAAAATTACATCCCTGTCATGTAATTTCATAATCTTGGATGACGTGTAACTACAGTAGTGCCTCCACATTCACAAGGGTTGGGGGCACAGAACCCTCAAAATAGTGAAAAATCACAAATAACTCCCCCTTCCCATGATTCCCCCTCAGAGCTCCCCATCCCATTCCTTTCCCTTTGGCCCCAGTGTTGGGGTAGGAGGAGAAAAAAGATACAGTAAAGGGCTTACTGATACTTTCCTCTCAAAGAGAGAACAACACAGTTCTCAGATTCTAGTTACTTCTGGTAGCCATCTTGAAAAAGAAGGGGTAGGAGCAAAGAGAGCACCTGACCAATCAGCAGCCATTACACAACAGAAAGTGCAGCCACATAGCAGGAAGGATGTACCTCCAGCAGTGGGAGAGGGGCCTTTGCTTATCCAAAAAGAAAAAGTAGCCATTTTAAACACAAGCCTCCCAAGCCTGGGCTGAGGAATGCAAGGGAATGGGGAAGAAAAGGGGTGGGGGGAGGCAAGCATATGCTTTGTGAATAATCAAACTCACAAAGGTCAAACCTGTGAATATGGAGGGAGGACTGTGTTCATCAGTTCTTTCAATGTATCACTTCATTCACTAGGACTGCAGAAAGAGACATCGTGCTTTCTCCACAGAACAAGGGGACAATAAGTAGGCATACAGTAGCAGTTGTTAGTATTCCTCAAAAGGACAGTGTTGTCAGGGTGCAAGGTATGCACCTCAGAGCATGTACAGAGTGCAGAAAATAAGCAGCGCCAAACCACTGCCAACTGCTCCAAACTGGAAAAATTTGCCACACAGACTTATTGCATAAAGGCTAAGTGCTGTTTATTTAAACAAAGCACAAGGTAAGCATAGGACTTCAGGCAGCATGCCTGGAAGCAAAACAACAGGTACAAAAACAGAATGGAAGACAAAGAGTATGGCCACAGGCTGTACCAAATAAGGCCTGAGGCAGTTTACAGAGCAAAACCTAAGCCTTCTAAGGGCTTAACCACACCCAGGTATACATCAGGTGATCCGATACACCCACAGCATACATCCTCCCCATGCTGGATGCCTTCTCCTGAGGCAGGACCTTGCAAAGCAAGCATAACAAACCTTGCAGCTGTGCTGCCAAGGTCAAGTGACCTCATCTTTCCAACCACCAGAAAAACCTTCTTGGACACACCACACTCACATGCTGAATGCCCTGACAGGTGTAGTACAATTGTGTAACAGCATAATCATAGATTTATACTACACAAGCAAAAGATAATATTTTGGCCATCAAGTTATGTAATTAAAAAAAAAATTAAACTGATCATCATGGTAAAACAACTGAGGTTACAAACAAAAGAAGTAGGGTAGCCATAATAGAAAACCTAGAGGGCTCCCATATCTTAAATGCTTGCATAAAAGAAGACATTTCAGCAGGTGTCTTATCTGGCTTCATGACAAGCAACACCTGCTCCAATTCCCTTCTCTACACAAACATCCAGTTTTCACTCTAGCAACTCTAAGCAAAAGTAAGGCACCACCCTTCCTGTTAAAAGCCTTTTCTTCAGTAGTCAGTTTATTAGGAAAATCATGACTGGAATCCTATTGGTTAGTCCCAGTTGGAGTAGACCCATTGTATCAACTGTAGAATGAGAATCATATGGTTAAATACAATTATCTTAATGGGAAGCTCTTGTTTCAGTCCTGCCATCTTCACAGGAGCATTTGGTGAGAATATGAGAGAAAACTTTCTAAGGTAGTGGTTCCTAAGCTGGTTAGATAGGACCATTCCTGGTGGCTGGCAGACAAAGACGGGACCCTAAATCCTATTGTTTGTTCCAAGTTCTCTCTTGTCCTCTGCAAATATGCTTGTGAGGGTGATAGGATTGAGAGAAGAGCCTTCCATTTAGATCTTAAAACCCAGGATGCCTCATGTTGGGAAACAGGTCCTTTGGATAGCTTACATCCAACTTCTATAGGACTTTTCAGGTCATGACCAGAACTTTGAATTGTGTCTAGAAATTGACAGTCAGTGAAATCACTCTAATGATGCACTTCTACTCTCCATGCAACTGGCCCAGGAAAAACAACATGGCCACAGCATTTTAGACTCACTAAAGTTTCCAAAAACTATCAAAAAGCTGCTTCAACAGACTAGTATGACTGTCCTTCTAAAACTGATCTAGAAGCTGTACAGATATGTTTATGATTCCTATACCTGCTGAGTGGAAAGATATGGCAGGATAGGCACAAGTGAAATCATTCTTCAGGTAGAATTATTTCTACAGACCTGTTGCTCACTATTGCCCTGTTCTTGCTTTCTTCTTGGATTAGTTGCATGGGTGAACCTATCTAGTTAGGGATCATAGAGCAGTGGACAATCACAATACTACATATGACCAACCTGTTCAAGCTATGCAACAATATCATTAGACTCAAGTAGGCCACCGTGAATGTATATCAGGTAATATGTTAATAGTACATTAAAATCTGAGGACCAAATAGTTGTGCAAAACAGAGCACTGCTGAACTTTTTTAAATCTTGAGAGGTTTTTTAATGTGAAAGTTGCTGCTTCATATGCTATTAAAGGGGTCATGAAAAAACTCTCCTCCTACTGAGGTTATAACCATTTTCAAGTTATTGCTCCTTGTCCTGCTGTCCCTTTTGTAGTTTACAGCTTGTTTGTTTGCTTTAAAACTAGCATAACTTTTCTATTATGGGATTCCAAGAATCAGGGATTTATTGATTGATTGATATCCCTCCATTCTCCTGACATGGAATTTAACATGGTTTACGATAATTTTAAAAAGATTAAATCAAAATGTCGGTTCACAAAAGTTAAAAAAAAAAGAATTAACAATATTGTTTTAAAAACTTGATTAAAAACAGTTAAAGACATTCAAAACATAATTCTCAGTAAAAGATTACAAAAATACAGTGAACTATTTAGCACACACACTACTGCTCCATAATTAAAATTCAAAGGTCATAAAACCTTTGAATAAAAACATTTTCACCTGCCAGTGGAAAGAAAGCAGATAGGGGGCCAAGTGGACCTTCCATGGAAAGGAGTTCCACAGCCTAGGAGCAGCTACTGAGAAAGTTCCCTCCTGAATCCTCACCAAACACACCGGCAAAGGTGGTGGGACTGAGAGAAAGCCCTCAGATCATAAAACTCATGCTAGCTATGATCACATGGTGACTGTTATAATGACATATTCCAATAATTTATTAGATTTTCCTCAGCCTGTGTCTGTACACTGATACATGTCAATGCCTGGATTTTATCAAATTCCCTGTTGAATGTGCCCATACCTTTTAGAGCACACCTTGGAAAAATGTCCTGAAATAAGAAAAAAACATTTTGTGGAAGTGGAACAAAATGGTTCAGGCAACTATTCCTCCTGGTTCAGTGCAATATTTTTAAGAAGTCCGACGCTTGAGATAAACTGGTAGATTTGCACAGCCTTTAAAACTTTTCATATTAGCCTCCTGACAGCTGCCAGAGTACAGAGAATTCCTTTTGTTTTATGAATTTGACACACACACACACACACACACACAGACTGTGGAAGAAAGCACTGTTTTTCTAAACAGAAATTAAGAAAAGACCTTTTTAAAAAAGACTGCAACTTTTCTGGAGAGCAAGAGACTGACTTGTTATGCCTCAAGGAAATGTAATTCAATATGTCAAGTAAACACCCTTCTCCTGAACTTGGCTATCAGCATTTCTGAAAAGAAAATTCCAACTTTACACAATAAACCAATTTGCTTCTGGTTTTGGATTAATGGACTTCGTCAAATAAAAGAATGGCCTTCACACTTCTCCCCCCCCCCGCCAACCCTTTCTCTACCAACTCAGATCTTACATCAGAATTCAAAATAACACTTGATTTGAAAATAACTTGCAGGCATGTCAATCAATCAAAGAAAGCCATCGCTGCAAAAGGGCCCGAGATAAGTTAGTCACAACAAAGACAACTATTTTCAGAAAGTACCCAGCATGCATACATTCTGCTTGCAGCTGCAGTCTGGACTTAAAAAAAGAGCAGCGAGCTGATGTTGGAGAGTGTCCAGAAAGAGAATCAAAATGAACACCATCAAGGGTCTTCTTCTAAGCAAGTGCAAGAAATTTGACTTCAGCTGTAAGTCTACCACAGCTGTCAAGGGAGGTTTGAGGTAAATGGGTTAAACAAACTGAGACCCTCAAATAAACTGCTAAGTTGGTGTTTAACACTAATAGAGGACAAACTGCTCATTGTTCAGACAAACATTCACAGTAACAACGTTTTGACCTGAGGGAACAGTGGTATGGCACTCAGCCGACCAAACTAATAGAAAAACAGTGTTTCTCAGACGGTTGGCTGTCTCTTCATGGTAAGGTCAAGGCCCTTCCCTTCTAGGAGGACTTATGATTTTTGTGACTATCTCCTTTTCTTCTAATGAATTGCACTGTTAACTTTAGTTGAGATTTGAAATGTTATATTTTTGGATAACAGCTCCCAGAATCCCCAATTGTGCTTACCTATTACTTTCAGCAGAAATACCTGGTTATTCAAGGGTTAGAATCTCCTTTGTCCTCACTTCTGTTTTGTTACTCTTGCTGTTTCTATCTGGTTATTCAATCTTACCCCTCCCAATCTTTTTATTTCTCAATGGTTTGTCTCTCCCTTTACCCTTGTACTAATTCAGCCTTTCTTTCTGCTCACACTCTCTGACAACAGGACCTTCCAGAGGGAAGCAACATATAGAGCTCCCTAAAGGCCTTTTGGAGAAATGGCCTGACTAGAGCATCCTCCCTGCTAGGGGTGCTTAGGGAAGATTATGGAAGTATGCTATCTAGTGAATGAAGAGGCTTTTCAAGGCTCCATTAATATTAATCTATTTTTTTTAAAAAAACCCACACACAGATAATGTGGGTCCACATTGATAAGCTTTCTTTAGTATCCTTACATTTTGGGTGCACATTCCATGGTCTTGCAGATATAGGGGAGAAGACATAGGATAGAGGAAAAACTATATTTGCAAAATCTGGAAACCCCTTGCTACTACTCAAAATCAGGTCTCTCTCCCTTTCCTAGCTGTTTTTCCCCCTTCTCTTTTCCCACCACTGGCCTCTTTCTTTCTTTCTTTCTTTCTTTCTTTCTTTCTTTCTTTCTTTCTTTCCTTTCTTCCTTTCTTCCTTTTTCTTCCTTTCTTCCTTCCTTCCTTCCTTCCTTCCTTCCTTCCTTCCTTGTCACATTTTGGATTATTGTTCAACTTTTTCTTCTGCTCACAGTCACCTCCCCTCACCAGCTGGCATCTCCTGGCCCAGCCCCAAGTCCTGCCTTGGTGGGGACCAGCCACAGCAAGCAACAGAGCTCTGCCCCCCCCCATTGAGGAGGATGCAGCAGACTGATGTTTTCATCCCACCCATGGTCTCTGGTGTGACAAGAAGAAGCATGGTCGCTGTCATAATTCTTCCTCACACCAGAGGCCACTGGCAGAAGTGGGGTGGAAATATCTCAGTTTCTCACGATTATTACTGCCCAATAAGGCAGGATCGGGAGACTTTTATATCCATACATATTCTCTACACTATTGCTACAGTCATGAATATACAGGGATCACAACTATGAATCAGTTACAGATTCATAGCTGGGTTATGCGTTGATATGCATTGAATTGTGGGGAATCTAATGTGCAAGCCAAAGTACAAGAAATTAGAAAGCAGGGACTGCCACAACACCACTCAGAGATAGCAGAGATGTTATTTTGTAGCAAAAAAAAAATGGCCTTGGCTATGCTGTTATAGCTAGCTGTAATTCAGCCCAGCTGGCCTAATTTTCCCAGTGTTTCCCTTTTAAGGCAGGCCACACATTTGCCTATCCCTTTGTTGCTGTTGTTTCAGTCTGCAGGAAGGAGGTAATAGCTCAGCTTCCAAATCTTGCTTTTCAAGAGCTACATGGAATGGTCTGCACTCTGCTTCCAGAGCAGAGCGGTGGACTTGCTCTGCCTGTGATTGAAGCTTATTATCTAGGTTCACCTCTTACCCTTCCTTGTCTGTGAAGAATTTGATGTAGGATGTGACAACACCATATGGAGTTGCCTATAGGTTCTGCCAGTGTTGCATAGTGGTTAGAGTGGTGGACTGAGACTATGAAAATCAGAGTGAAGAGGTAATGTTGTTACGTAAAGTCTTTTTTTGACAGGTGGGGTATAACAAGGTAAATGGAATTACAGTTATCCCCCCCCTTCATGGGTTCAGCATTTGCAGATTTTATTATTCGCAGGTATTTTATTTTCTTGATTTTATTTTAAAAAATTCTTACTTTATTTGCCCCTGCAAATAAAGTAATAATAACAACATAATGTTCTTTCCAGGAATCTCCAGGTCCTCCAGTGTGATTCTGTGGTCAATTTTTAAAAATTTATCTTAGTTTATGCTGCCTTATTTTAATATAAGCCAGGAGTTCAATATTTTAAACCAATCAATCAATCACTATGGGCATGATGGAGTCTGAAATTAGCTCAGAATTTGATTTTAAACAGATCAACAGGAAGTGAGCAGAAGTCACTCCTGTTCACTTCCTGGTTCAAAAAAGAATGGCGCAGGGGACCCTAAACATAGTGGAAATGCCCACACACTCTCCAGGTGGAATTTTGGGACAAAATTTTTGAAAAAAAATATTGCTGTGGGATTGGAGGGACTCCAAGGGACTGGAGCCTTTAAATGTGTTGGAAACCATAGATAATAAAATCATAGAGTTGGAAGAGATGACAAGGGCCATTGAGTCCAACCCCCTGCCATGCAGAAATACCATCAAAGCACTCCCAACAGATGGCCATCCAGGCTGTTCAAAAACCTCCAAAGAAGGAGACTCCACCATACTCTGAGGCAGTGTATTCTACTATTGAACTGCTCTTACCATCAGGAAGTTCTTCCTAATGTTTAGGTAGAATTTCTTTTCCTGTAGTTTTAATCCATCAATATCCTAGTTTTTAGAGCAGCAGAAAATAAGCTTGCTTCATCTTCAGTATGACATCCTTTCAAATATTTAAACATGGCTAGAGGCCATTTTGGAGCAAAAAAAGGGGAGCTGGGTCCCCATGCAACCCACCCCTACTCTACTCCATTGCTCAGAACTGGTCATCCATCTCCAGAATGAATAGACGCCCAAATAGAGTCCCTGTTTCCCAACACTAGGATTGGGGGGGAAACTCACCCAAACAATTTTAGTCTATGCTTACTTATTTCGTTTTATTCCCTCCCCATTTGTTCATATCAATCTAGCATAAGTTTTTTTGGAAAGCTTCTGCATTTCTCTGCATTTCAAGAGAAAAACAGGAGCAGATCCCTGGCTGTGGAAATGATTGTTTGATTGTAAAGGAATGTGAGTTTGTCCCAGACTTCTAAAAGTACTTTAATATATTGGGTATACAGCCATGGCTACATGCAAGTATATATGTATCCCAGGATAAATATTAACTGGCTGACTTTAACATTTATGATGATTTTCAGTAACACCAAGGGTGTAACTGCAGAAGCAGAAATGGAACAACTACAAAAGATCTTCAGTTTAATGTGGTGTCTCTGGTGGCATGAAACTGAATAGATATAAAACTTTTAAAAGCTGTAGAACAATGGGAGGATGAATTTGAAAACAATTATGTTAGGTGTTATATTGGCCACTTATCAGTGAGGACAATAAACCAAAAGCAGGTGGAAATGTCATCACTCTATAGATGGAAATATAGAAAAGTAATTTAATGTATTTTATACATCTTCTAGTGTTATGTCCATCTGATATTATAGCAAGATTATAACTACAACTGCAGTTCTGAAATGTCATAAATGTCATAAAAATAACCTAGCATTCCTCATAAGTGTCTAGGTCTGTGCATGTGTTATATTCTAAAAGCTAAAAAGCAGTGTAAATCCATTGTCAAACACTTTGGACTTCCTTCAGTGGCAGCTGGTGACTTAAATGTTAGTGGAGTGGTGAATCCTTTTCAGGGTTTAATCTAGAATTTAAAGAAGCTGTCCAAGGTGCTGATTTCTATCTCTGAAACAGGTTGAATAGTTTCTTAAAAGTTTCTGCTAAAGCCCAATGCAAGTCTCCTCCCCTTTGGATATAGAAGCTGTTAGCTACCACTGGCTTCCCTAATCTCATACACTCTGTGTGTTTGACTACAATGCCTATCATACGAGTCAGAATGTTGGAAGTTATAGTCCAAAACATGTGGAGAACAAGATTGAAGAAACTATACTAAGGCACCCTTGGATATAAACCTCTGCCTATACTTTTGACTGGTATGGGCTTTTTTTTTTTTTTAATGCTACTGTGTATACCTGCACTAGAAAAGTTTTACCATTTCAGGCCCTTTCTTGACATATATCTTGGTGATAACTGGCTAAGACTTTTGTGAGTTGCAACAACATCTGGCATCCCAAAGTTGGGGACTGCTGCTCTTAGCTTTTGCAGATGTATAATACAGGTTGTGCATCGGTCTGAGGGGAAAGTGGAAGGCTCATTGCCTGACCCATGACTCCTTACCTACCTTCTGAACATCGAAATTATATGTATATAGCAGGGCTTTCCAAATGGTGTGCCACGACACGTTAGTGTGTTGCCTGAAGTGTGTAGGTGTTTCACTTACAATCTTGGAAATGTATGTTATTATTTATAAATCATATATTTTTTAAAACATATGAAAGGTTTTCATGAGATGTTGTGTCCCCATACATTTTGCTATTACAATTTATGCATGTGTCTGTATCTCTTACAAGGGGTTAGTTTAACCTCCGGCTTGCTAGCAAAACTGAATTTACTGTGTCGTGAAATGATGCATGTCTAAAAAGTGTGTCACCAACATAAAAAGTTTGGAAAGCTCTGGTATGTAGGTTTATCTGCATAATTGGAACCCCATTTTGTGCATCAATGTGTGCCTGTATTTAGAGCAACTTGTAGACCACAAGAAAAGCAAGAAACCATTTCTAATGTAAAGAAACAGAAGACTAAATCCTATTGTTAGCTCTGATGTGGTTCCTGCTTGGAAGGGAAACTACCAAGGAATGCCAGGTGCTGTAGGCTGTTTATCTACCATTCAACTACTAATTCGATGGTGATGCTGGTTGGAATTAACCAACAAGATTCCAGCCCAAGGTTTGCTGGCTTTTGGCCTGAAATTAAACTCTAATTCTTCCAGAGTACTTGCATTCACAGCTTTTTCATGTACTTTCACAAGTTATTGTTCCCTGGCAGCGCAGTGGTTAAATGCTGGTATTGCAGCCATGAGGTTGTGAGTTCAATCCTGCCAGGCTCCAGGTTGACTCAGCCTCCCATCCTTCTGCAGGTCAGTAAAATGAGTACCCAGCTTGTTGAGGGAAATTAGCTAACACATTGTAAACCACTTAGAGAGCACTTAACTGATAAGCGGTATAGAAATGCACATGCTATTGCTGTTCCCTGCTTTCCAATCTACATACAGTAGATCTTCAGTATCTGCTAGGGTTTGGTTCCAGAACTACTGTGGATACCAAAATTTCTGGATTCTTTAAGTGCCATTATATACAATGGTGTAGTAAAATGACCTCCCTTATATAAAATGGCAAAATCAAAGTTTAGTTTTTGGATTTTTGGGGGGGAGAGTATGTTTTCAAGCCATGATTAATTGAATATGTGGATACAGAATCTGTAGATATGGAGGGCCAACTGTAGTTGTCAGATTATAATCCAAAGATCTCTGCCAAATCTATTGAGTATAATGAAGCAAAAAGAGAGGGTTTTTTTTTAACTTTTTCTGGCCTATTTTGCCCCCATTCCTTGTGTCCAACCCATTGTGCAGCATACAGGCAGAAGAATTTAAGCATTTTCATTTCTCTCTCTCTTTCTCTCCATCTACTAGTCTCTCTTTGAGGCATATTAAATTCTATGCATGATTGTTGCTGTATGCAATCATTATTTAAACTTGATATTGATAAGTCTGCTAAGTTTCCATGCAGCCACATCTGGAACTACTGATCTACAGTAATCCCAGTGGTTCTCACTGTTAGGAATGCCATAACAGTGGATGTTATATTGGTAAGACTTTTGCTTTTCATGAGACAGCAGAGCCTGACCTTAAAAGAAGGTCAAGAAAATGTTCTTAATTTCTCTTCTGAGAAGATGAGGAAAGAAAATGCCCTGCCAAGATTTCACAGGAGGAAACATGGTTCATCTCAGGTATTCTTTGATTGATGAGTGCATTTAAGGAATAGGCAGCTGAAGACTTTAATCCATCTGGAGCAAATTTTTATTGTTATGTGCCTTCAAGTCAATGCCAAATCATGACCACCCTATTATAGGGTTGTCTTGGCAAGACTTACTCAGAGGACGTTGGCCATTGCCTTCCTCTGAACAGCCTACAGGACCTGGCATTCCCTAGTCATTTCCCTTCCAAGCAGTAACCAAGCCTAACCCTGCTTAACTTCTGAGATCAGATAGGATCTAGTGCTGTCTTGGTATGAAGCATATCTGGAGCAACTACTGATGCTCAAATGCCATATTCTTTGTATAGAGATTTTCAGGCTGCCATCAAACTCATTGGCAGCCACTGGATTCCAAGTACCTCACAAGTACCATCATCATCTATGTCTGCCTCAGCTGTCTCAATCGTACCTTCCTCTGGCCATGGGTTTATCTGTTAGCACTGCATGGGCCTGGGAAACTGTCTGACTTTTGGAATTGCCCGTAGTGCTTCTATACACTGTTACTCCAGAACACTGTAAGAAATGAAGATCCTAAGTGGTTTCTCAGACTCTGCCATTGTCACCAAATTATCTTGTGGCGTTGTGGAGCTATTTCCAAATGCTCCAACTAAATTTATAACCCTAGGAAGAAGCTTTCTTTTTCAAAATTGTTTGTAATTACTGGGCCGAAACACAACTCAGACAAGGATAGAAAGGCAAAAACCATAGGTCTGGATCCCTATACATCCAGAGGAAAACTCTGTTGTGGAAGATTTTAGAGGTTACTCCTCCAACCAGGATTCCTGTGATAACTGAAGCCCCTGTCAGAGCTGCTGCTGATGAGCAGCAGCTGTTGGTCCCTGTGGCTCTGGCTGGAGATAAGTCCTGCAGCTCAAGAGCTCCCCCTGCTACCATGGACCAAGCAGGCTTGGACATTCCTCTGCCTGCTCCTTTAGGGCAACAGGGATCCAATTCTGAAGATGGTTTGGAGCCTGTGCCAATCAGCTCACAAACAAGGCAGAGAATCAAGAGAGCTGAGCAAAGGGAGGTTTCCTTGATTAAGTTCAAGAAGCAGTGACTAGCCACACCTGTGTCTTGGGCTATATAACTGCCTGCCTGGAAGCTTTCCTTTGCTTGTGGCAAACTTCTTTCAAGTTCTCCTCTTGCCTGTTCCTTGCTCCCAGCACCCGGTTCCTGCTATCTTGAATTGATCTCTTGATCAATTGGCTTTTGGAACTCTGACTATGGCTTTCACTTGATGCTCTGGTAAATGAATTCCCTTGTGTGAAGTGTTTGCTTGTCTCTTCCTGGCTGGACTTTTGCTGGCTCTCACACTCCTTTCTCTGGGCTGGCTCACTGCCCAGGTCTTTGACCTTGACAATTCTTCCAGGTATATTGAACTACATTTTCTCATCACACTTGGTCAGCACAGGCTGTCTAGGGGTAGGATTGCCAGTTCTTGGCCTTGAGTCTCCAGTTTCCATGAATTGTTTACAGGCAGGAAGCCAAAGTGCAAATCCTCCAGTTCTGGTGGGCTCAACTCTAGGCAAGAGGAAAAAGATGGGGTGCAAATCTCCAGCTCAGCTAGTAGAGCAGAAGCTTGATACAATATAATAACCAAAAAAAAAAAAACTTTTTTGCTGTTTTACCAGGCCATACACCCCCACATTCAAGTATGGTTCAATTGACAAAATATGATTTAATTGCCAAAATATATTAATTAGCACTAATATAAAACATGCCCTGCTATGACTGTATGGCCAGGCTGGACAAGAGGAAAAGACTGGCTGAACATGTGCACTGGAAATTACATCAGAAAACACCTCCAGGCATAGCCAGGTCATAGTCGCTCAGAAAACTCCAGAGATAATAGGCTTGCAGATAGCCTTAATGGCTAAGCCTTTTGGACAATAGTGCCAGGAATGTTCCTACAAGATCACTGATTGTCTTAACTCCTCTTCCTCTGACCAAGCAAATCTTTCCTTTGTTCTCAAACCTGTCTGACAAGAAGCGAGCTATCAGAACAGCCATTAGCCTTTTTGTCACCTAACACTAATACCATTAGCCCATTCCAGACCTCGTTGTCCACTCTGTGAACTTCATTGTTTCCTTTGCCGGAAAACCATTTGCACCATTCCCCTTCAGGCAAAACACTGGGTATATAAACTGTCATGGGCTTCCAGGACCTGGACTCAGACTCAGAGTCTGAGACAGCAGAACCTGCTTTCAGCCCTGGCACAGAGACTGTTACAGAAGCACCTGCAGAGCAGACAGTACTACCATCCACCCCAGAGACAGAGCAGGGGGCTGTGCCGGCCCCAGCGGGGAGCCCTGCTCATTCTGACACAGAGAATGACCTATCCATACCTACCTTCACCCAGCGTAGACCCCAAATGGGTGTCCTGTGTTGTGCCCATCAAATTTATGCCAAATAGCAATTAATCAAGCACCACCCGCACTGATTTTGGAACCTATAAGAATTGAGCCTTTCCCCCTCTAACTTTTGTTGATAATTAACGGACTGGTTCTCCTGTGCTTCTGTTTGCTGCCCTTGCCTGTTGTTTCTGCCTTTTACTTGTGTTTGTATTGCCTGCCTCTGATTTATGGACATTGTTGGGACCATTATTGCTTGTCATTTGCAAAACTGTTTCCTTGCTTAAGTAAACTGACCACTTAAGTTACTGCTGAGTTTCTGACCTGTGTTTGTTATCAGCTTCTCCTGGCTGCCAGCCCAGACCAAGCTTGGACATAAACCTGTGTTTTTGATTAGTCAACTCATAGTACACCAATTGCTTGTCGTCACTCTGCTGCTCCAATTCCTGACTGTGTACTGTCCTTAGACTTGTGTCCAAGCTACATTGCTTCTTCGCTGCTCTTCTGGATTGGTAAATATCACCCATTTTGCCCTGAAATCTTGCTATCTCAAACTTTCCTCCTTTTTCCTTCAGTTAGCCTTGTGTGATTGTGTGACTGCTTGGATCCAGTGTGTATGATTGGAATTCTCCCAATTAAAAAAAATTTAGTTTACTTTTGGATCTCTGGCTGATTCTTCCCTGCAAAAGTACTGGTAAACACAGATGTAAAAGATTTCGTCAGGTTACCCACCTCTCGCAGGCCTCCTATTTGAGCTAATAATTCCCCATCATTTCACAGAGGTATTGGCATTGCAGGGGGACCCCTGAGTCACCCATGTTTTGGGGTAACAGCTACAATTTGCCAAGACTCTCTGGGTGTGTAATTAACCTCCTCCTTTCTCCCCGGTTGCTGCGGCACCAGGTCTCATCTTCCACTCTGCTCTGCATCCTTCTGGCTAGAAGTGAGTAGGCTAGATTAAATGTTTCGTATCCAATCACTCTAAGCAGGTGAGAAGGAATGCTTTCCTTGTTTCACGTTGATTTAAGAACAACCTCTTTAGGTTGTTCTTTCTGTCTTAATACCCACACAGGAAAATATATTCCCTGTGTGTATGTGTTTGAATGACAGGTTACTGTGGTTGGAACTTAATCCACAACACTTAATGACATCACCAGGGGCCCTTCCTATCTCTCAGGTTTTGTCCAGAAACCTCAGGTCCTGGGACAATCCTGAACTGGCAACCCTAACTGGGGTGATGAGAAAATGTAGTCCAATGTAACTGGACAGTGTGAGGTTTAGGGCAGTTGTTTTAGATAACAAAAGATACACACTAGGTTCATAGCAGAGAATGGACTGGCATATTTAAATTATGAGACTGTGGAAATCAGCCAGCCTTGGAAATGCATTGCAAAAGCAGAACTGAAAGTTTCTTGTGAGCTCGAAGTACCTACAGCTGGAAATATACTTCAGCTAAAATTAGAGTGGGTTGGAGCATTTCGAACAACATTGGAGAAACAGTACCATAGGCCTTGTGTGGCCACCTGCTATGGCTTAAAGAACAAAGAAGAATGGAATGAAAAATGGAAAGTGGTGTTTTTTAAATTCATAGGTAGTAAAGTAGGCCTTCAAAGACTTCTTGCCCTTTGTCTAGAAGGAAGTGAAATTCAATGGAGTTGTCAGAATTTCAAACTCTATCTTGTTCAACAAACCCTGTCATTTTTATTTTTATTTTATTTTTTTATGAAAGACTAATAACTGTTGGCTTTGTAATGGAAAAATGAGCCGGAAATCACCCACTGAGCTGACAAAAAATGTCAAACAGCTTAGAGTGTTGAAATCAGCAGTGCTCCAAAAGTATGAGGTAATGTTTATCCAGGCCTAACTCGGGCTTCTTCTTGAGATGTTGGGATATGTGTATTTGTACACGTGTATTTGCATGAATAGGCACACATGTGGGTAGAGAGAGTCACAACTACTTTTACTGTTCAAAAAAAAAAAGGGGAAAAAGGGGAATATGAACATAAATAGAGTGAAGTTCATCAGATCCTTAAAGCAGAGCTGAACTAGATATTCACTGCAAAGTTCATGTCAGTTGAAGCTGCTGGAATCTGGGTGAACTGTTCTCACCAAAACAGAGCTACAAGCACAAAGCCCTTGAGTTGTCTTGACAGAACAAAAACCTGAGCAACAAAAGAAATAAACAGAGGGACCAATATGCTCAAACTCATCACAGCATATTGCACAGCAATTAAAAGGAGACATGTAGAAGCAAGTAATAATCAGAAGAGCCAACAGGGGACCGGGAAAGAATAAATCTATTAATGACAGTCAGCAATGATAGTTAAGAGTCAGTTTCCTGTTTGAGATGGTCCCTGGCAAACTCCTCACCTACATCAGCGCTTTCTCTTGGCACGCTTACCTGGTAGCAGCACATGTGTACTAGTGCTATAATGGAGTTCCTATATTAACTTCACACTATGCTCCTGCATTGCTTTGGGGAAAATGAGGGACTGCAGCATTGAAGGAGTGTGGAAAAATTAAAATGGCAATCCACAGCCCCAGCTTCCTGAAACAAAGGATTTGCCAGTCCCTGGCAGCTCCTCAAGAAAGCAAAGTGCAGATGCTGCTTAAAGAGAGAATATCCATTCAGAGGCAGTGCACCTTTTGAAGCTAGCTACTGGAGGACGAACCATAGAGAAGGACTAGTTCTCTTGGATTCCCTATCAGTAAAACAACAATAGATTAGGTGAGCCTTTCCTGTTCATAGATGTGTGAACACACACAAACGTATAGCCAAGAGAATTAGTTTCATTCAATAAAACTGTGCTTCACAAGTGTTCGGTTTCAGAGCTTATTATCCATTCACATATATCAATATATCACACATGCATAGATTTTGCCTACACTGATTTGTATATGAGTAACCAGGAACGGGGAGGGGGGGAGTGCTTTGCCCCGGGTGGCAAAATTTGGGGGGCATCCAGGCTTGTAGCCACACTCTCACATGCCCTGGCCATGCCCCCATGCACCACAGTCACGCCTCATGCTCCGTAGCCACACCTACACACACTGTGGCCATGCCCCCATGCACCATAGCCCAGCCTCCATCCTGCCCCCACTCCACACAGTCCAAGCTCTGCCACTGTGAGTAACTACAGAGCAGCTCCATCAGTGCATATCAGATTTGGAGTATATCTACAGCAGTTTAATACTACTAATGCACTCCCCTTAATTTACAGCACTAGAGCTCTCTAGTAGAGAACTGTAAATTACAAATCCCAAGATTTCATAGGATGGATCTGTTACCCTGTTCTCTGGGGGTCCCGGGAGGGGTGCCCAAATAATCAAACACAAACACAAGTTGGGGAAATTAACTGGAGCACTCTCTTAAGCTAGCAAGAGGCAGGGTAACTTAGCAGAGATCTTGTAACCCAATGTCTACGGGGTCAGGTCAGTTAAGCAGTCAGACAGTTTTAAAATAGCAGAAATGATGGTTTTATTGAAAGACAAACAAACAGAAAAGATACCACAATCACGCACAGCTGACTAAGGAATTAGAAATAAGAGACTTCGGGGGAAATGGGTGATGCGACACCTTTTCTTGTAGTCCTGAAGAAGCTGGGGATGGTATGGAAGAAAGCTCAGCACACTTCATTGAGGGGAGCTCGTCAGACAAAACGGCAGCAAGGCGGGATGGAAGTCCAGAGCAATCCAAGGTGGTCTCGGAATCGGGGAGTTTTTATAGGGTGAATTGTGCCTACAGACCATGCAATACTCAGTGAGAACAATGTGAGTTCAGAGCGGGACAAAGCTTTGGGAAAGGTCAAGTTTAACATGATTGGCTTAGCGCAGGTTTAACAATAGTATAGCCAGTATGCAAATCGCTTGGCATTGTCAGACTATCGACTTGAGGCTGGGCGTCTTTGTTCAGAGTCACGCTTAAGCAAGGGTGTCTGCAGGAGGGGTCCCTGAAGCAACGGAGTGGCTTTGTTCTGCCTGCCTAGGTGGAGAATGGAATGTCCAACACTTACCGGCCGCACCTGTGTATGTGCTTGTCCAGAGGCCTCGCAAACACGTGGAGCAGGGTGGCAGAAGAAGGCCGAATGATTTGATATCAAAAAGAGATATCTAGTGCTATCTCTGGGTAGGCCCGAACTGTAGTAACAGAACCATGAGAATGATAGTGCTCATACTACAGTTACAGAAAATTACAGTAAGGTTATACCTATCTAATATAGATACACTGTTAGATGTGAAGGTTCTCTATCATCTTGGAATCTCAAAATTATATTTGTACATTTGCAGGTGGCAGCCAGATGTGCTTCATTTCATCCGTCATTAGGTATCTTCAAATATATGTCTACATCAAACCATGTTTATAAACCACCATAACTAGTTAATCTCGCCTATCTTTGGCAGCACACCTGGTGTCTTGGTGGAGAGTTCATTTGAGCATTGCATGAGATGGGCTGGTACAGTACAAAACTGTGAAATCTACATACCTGGGATATCGTCTCTGTCTCCAAATTAGTGGATTAGACCAATGATCTATTCATTTCAGCCTTGAACAAACTGACCTTTGAGGTCACATACTGACCACTCACCAGATATTATAGTCAATGGTGCGAGGGTAAAGGGAGAACTGCAGACACTCATCATGAAGATCCCTATGTATTCATCTTCAAGATAAGTCCAAAAATTCAGGCAGCAGTGCTGATCCTTGTGGCCCCAGTGGGCATCGAGGAAGGTGACAGCACTAGGCAGTGACAAACACTGGTTTTCCCAGCCTGCCTGCTGGGTGCAAAAAGGAGCAACAGAAGTAGAGTTCCATATGAGTTCCATGCTACGTGGAAGTGAGGTACTGCCCCAGTTGAGTATTTCTAGGGTTCCAAGATCTTAGGGTCTGACTCCTCTTCTCAAGTTCTCTAGATGAGGGACAGGTATTTCAGAGGGACAGAAGTGCCTTGAAAATAATATACATTAATTAAATCACCAGGGCCTGCTTGTTGCATTCTGAGATTGTCCTTATACCTCAGGTTTTTGCTGTGAAGTCTGGGATGCTTCTAGCCTAGTAAGCTTAGGCCATGACTTCTGTCACCTACATCCCTAAGTACCTTACAGGTTTTCCTAGTAACTGGTTTTGGTCCCATGTGAAGCTGCCAAAGTTGTGATTAAAAGTATCCCAGAGAACAAGCATATAAATCATAAAGTCACATCACCATCAAACAGAGACCATGACTTGAAGGAGGGTAGATGGAAAGAAGACCAAAGCCTAAATGAAGGATGTCTGCTGAGAGAATGTTTTTGTGCTTCTGCATATGACCTGTTCAAACATTTCCTGATCCAGGTTGGCTCAGGCAAGCCCTGCCCATAAAGCCTACCAGGCTGTAACCTGATTGGCTAGTTTTTGTGTCAGATTATGGTGCACATGAGAAGTATGTGAGTTCCTGGGAAAGAGAAGCTGGTACTTGAGAGAAGATAGCACTATGACTATCCAGCATGGTCAACAAAATGGGCCCCCAGATAAATCTGCACAGAGCCATTCTTTATCAACAAAACAGCTCTAATGTTTTCATCTCCAGCAAGAGCAGATATTTTAAAAATCCAGTAAGTCTAAATTTTCCTATCAAGACTAAGCTTCTCTAAAATACGTTGCAGTGTGACAAGTGAATAGGAGATCAACTAACAAGACTAGGAGAATAGGTGTTTTGTGTGAGATTGGTAGGATAGACAGAACAAGGGTACCTTGTGACTTTCAGGTTAAGGCTGATTGATTTTCACCTGAACCATCTGGAACTTTGCTTGTGTGTTTTTGTGTGTTTGGAGCCATGTACTTGGCCTGATCATGTGGCCTAAGGAGGCTGGGCTTCTGCTGAGAGCAAATGGGTCATTGATTAGACTGGGGCCCTGCAGTCATGCTAAATGGGCTACATTCTACTTGTCTAGTGATTTGCCTTAGTGGATCACAAACTGTGGAGGCCTAATTTACCCTAAAATCTCCAACAATGATTGTGAATGGATATTCCAGGAGAAAAGTATAAAAATGCCAAGAAGAAATGTGGGTTGAGCTCCTCCTGGAGTTAATGCCATTATCTCTGAAATTACATCAATATCATCATTGGCTAAGACCTAAACAAGTTATTAACCACCATTGCAGAGAATGACCACTAGTGACAAAGTGCAGCCCAGAAAATGCTTGACCTGCTATCCTTATTTTGCTATCCCCATCAAATAGCCAAAAAGAGGTTGATGAAGCCTTTAGCAGTCTGCCATATGTGGCTAGTGCCATGTTTGTGCTACAATGGTATAAACATCTATTCATCAGCTGTCTCACTCAAGGACCTTAATTCTCTGTGTTATTTCAATATTCCATACGGTTAAGGTAATATACTCAGAAAGCAAGCAAACAATGACTGAAGAATTTAGCTCTGGGCTAAAATAGCGCTGCGTTTTCATGCCTTGCCCCCGTCTGATGTAAAACTGGAAACACAATTTGGAGCAAGAGAGCAAAAATTAATTGCATTCCTCTCAGGTCTCTATCTGATAATATCTGCCATTTTGTTTTCTCTAGAATGCCCCAATGTCCTCTGACAACATTGTCCTAAGTGCCTTCTGGTGGAAACACAGTGGCAGTTGCCAGCTCAATAGTTAGAAGGAATGCCAGTAAATTTTCCTGATTCCTGCCCTTAACATTCAAAAGTGGGAAGATAATTTGGCCCCTGAATGTACCCTCACCCATGTTGACTGAAAGACTGCCTTTTTGAATTCCTAAGAAAGGTAGGTTATAGATATTTTCAATCTTAAAGGTCAAGCATAAGTGTCAGGTACATGAATGTCAGAGAAATCTCTCAGAATTTCATAATACATATGGCTCAGATTGTTCACTTGGCATTTATAAGAAGGTGTTATCAAAGTTGGGTGGAGGAGAGTATGGTGGGCATATGTGGATTCTGTAAGTAGTCCAGACAAGTTTATTTTGATTTATATGACAAAGTTCATGGGCATCAGCTTCAGGAACTGTCACAACCTTATCCTAAGGCTGTGACCTCTTTCACAGCAATAACAATAAATTAGAAAGGGATAAAATCAACATGGAAAAACAAGTCAGGTAGGTAAAACATTGGAGAAAATAGTCAGAAATTTTGACCAAAGTTTACATATGCTTAGGGGAGTGAGTCAAAACAAAGTAAATAGATCTCCAATAACATGCTAGGTTCTTTTGACCCTCTTCCCTTCGGTTACCTCTGATCAGGAACTATAATCAGAAAACAGCTCCAGCCCCCTTGAGATAACCGGTCAGATGATGACCAAGATATGCTGTGATTGCAAAGAGCCTCTAAGTATCACAAGGACAAAGTCTCATTTTAAAAAGCAGAAAGGAAGGAAGAGGGGGGAGAAAAAGCCATTGGATCACATTTTTCCCATCTATGAGAGAATTATTTCAAGTAAAATAGTGCATTGGGTTTTCCCCCTTCTTTTCTTCTGCCCTAACAGAGGAGTCATCCTGAAGCATTTATGGTATGTGAAGCATTGGAAAAATAAGCCTGAACAGAAAAAGATACACAGATGTTTTCTATGTTTGGAGGTGAGGGTTTTTCCTTTCTTTTTTCGCCCAGGGGTGTAGGCTTCTTCCTTTTGTGTTCATAATCACCTTCTTCTGCCCCGTGCTGCAGCGTTGGGATCATTTGCTGAATTTTAGCCACTCATTTTCACATACAGAATGTATGATTTTGTTATACAGTGCCTGCAACTGGTTTGCAAAAGGATTTAATCACAAATAACTTATTATTTCTAACCAATGGTTTTTGATTCATTTATTTCTTCAATAATTAAGGAGTAACCACATTGTGTTATGATCATAATGTAGTGAAAGATAAGTTCACTCTCTTTCTGGTACAGCTATAAGTTTTTTAGGGGTATAGATTCACTAAATCAGAATGACTGGGAATCACACTGTAAAAGTTCTAAGTCTGTACTGTGCATCATAATGTTGTATGAAAATAAATCCAGTTTAGTTCCTTTTGAGAAATAAAAACACAAAACGTTACTTTGAAATTTGGAGCATTGAAATTATAGGTGCATTTTGGGTACATTCAGACTGGTTAAAAAGATCAAAGTATCATATTATGTTCCTCTTCTTTCCAATTTTATTTTAGAGATGGATACACATTTGATTTATCCCTGAATATTTTCCAGCACTTCCCAGTATGATCAGAAACTTTTTTATACTGTTATCTCTATCTTATGGCCCCCCAGGAGTTGCCTATACCCAGTTTACATTTAACAGAGGTGCCATACTAGATAAAGAGAGGATGGGGAACATTCTTTTCCTCCTCCCTTTCAGTAGAGACAATCTAGAGTACCTATGAAGTCAGTTCTGTACTAGCTTAAAACTTAGGCAGCCACTGCACTTCAGTGGGGCAGGGGAGGGGGGCAAGGAAATGCCAGACATTTAGGGGTTAGTTTTCACTCCCAAGATCCACTTCAGCCACAAAGAAAACTACAATAAGGGGATTTTCCTTATAAAACTAGAAGTGATCAACACACTTTTAGTTTTTTACATTTACAACTTTCTGAAGTACACTCCCAGTGTTGTAGAATCCTCTTGTGAAGGAGTAAAATGAGATGCAAGGAGTTCCTGTGCTGCATTATAGCACATAGCTGGAAGTTTCCAGGAGAAGAAATATCAGTGGGGAAGCTTTGGGAAATAGAGCTTAGGACTACCCAAAAAATAAGGGGGGGGGTGCTCTGGAGATCACAGACCACAGTGCATGGACTACAGCAGCGGTTGTCAACCTGTGGGTTGCGACCCCTTTGGGGGTCGAACAACCCTTTCACAGGGGTCGCCTAAGACCATCGGAAAACACATATTTCTGATGGTCTTAGGCTCCATTCCCTCCTCAGTGGTGGTGCGCAAGCGCGAGCCACGTACTCACGTCCTCCTGCCCCCTCCTGCATATCAGATATTTACATTACAATTCATAACAGTAGCAAAATTACAGTTATGAAGTAGCAACGAAAATAATTTTATGGTTGGGGGTCACCACAACATGAGGAACTGTATTAAAGGGTCACGGCATTAGGAAGGTTGAGAACCACTGGACTACAGGCTCTGGCAGCTTGTAGTTTCCATGTTAGTATGGCCATGAGTCTAGTCAACATGCTGAGCGTATTTTGAGGCTAGGGTTCAGTGCCTTGGATATTCAAAATACAGATGAAACTTTGATCAGATTTGTGATCTTACTGACATGGAAAAGCCCATCCTTGTGCTAGGGAAGCAAACATGGTGGTGAATCTAGCTCTCGTGGATATACTAAGGGCCTTTCCATACTACACTGTTATAGTGTTATTATTCCACGTTCAACATCCTATGGAATCCTGGGGTTTGCAGTTTAGGGAGGGGCATTTAGAATTCTCAGCCAGAGAGCTCTTTGACTCCAGTAAACTTCAAACCCCAAAATTTCATGGGATGATGAAAGTGGAATAATAACCCTATAATAGTGTAGCATGGAAAAGCCCTAGGTTACTGCAAAAGGACTGTTTACTTATTTCCCTGTTATACATCTGTGGGGGAGAAATTTTCCAAGGTTTGGTTCAAGTTTCAGCCTGCAACCAGGAACATGGGAAACAGGTCTTCTTTTGGGGACTGTTTTGAGGGTCTTTTTCTGAGCCAGGTCTTTCTTTTCATGGGTGAAAATAGCACAAACCAAGCTTAGTGTATTATTAATCATATCTGCCATGAGGAAGGGCTACATGTGATATGCTCTGTGATGTTCAGGTCTCAGATATATTGAAGGAGCATGCTCAAGATTTTAAAGAGCGTCCAGGCAGAAGCACCTTTAGACACATGGGAGAGCAAAATGAACAAAAAAGTTTGACTTTTTTCCAAATTTATGAAGATCCAAAAGGTACAATGCACTGAGCTCATCCAAAACGGGAGGAATTTAGTTTGTAGCTGTGTTCAAAAATATGTTGAAAGGGTTCAGGGTTTTTGTTTTTAAAAGAGCTGAGGGAGAATGGCTATGTTAGCCAAAAAATGCATTAAGGAAATATGTTTTGTTTTTTATCCTGGTATGACGGATGAATAACTTGCCAAAGGAACAGCAGTGTGTGTGCATTTTGTGACTATGTCGACGTGTGTGTCTATGTTTATGTGGGGGTGGGGACATGGGTGGTCCTGACAACTTTCAGTTTCCTTAAGACTGGAGGTTGCTTTTAAAGAGAATGCTGATCCTACAGCCCTTTCATTAAGCTCATTTCCTTGTGCTTGTATTTAATACTCTGCTAGTAAAGATGTACAGTACCAGACCCACATATTCACTTGAGCCAAAGCTCACTGAGACTGTTGGCCAGTAATTTATTCCAGATAACATCTGCAAAAATAAACAAGGTTGTGCTAAGCTTTTGAATCAGTCTAGGGGCAGGCAACTGTGGGCCACCACAATTTTGGAACTGTAAATCTTAGCAACCCTAGCCAGTTTAGGCAATAGAGGAGGACTTTGGGAGCTGTAGTCCAGAGGACCACAGTCATCTAAAACTATATTTGCAGGAGTGACAGCACTTCACTGGCAACTAATTTTGAAAATTCCAAGTAATCTGTATGCCTTATACTAATGATATAAATGACCTGCAATGTTGGTCACTCTTGTTTTATTTTAATCCCATCTTTCCACTAAAAAAGGTAGCTAACAATAAATTAAATTTAAAAGAATTCTTAACTGGAATATAAAAAAAAAAGTTGTTAAAACCATTACTAAAAACACAGAAGTAAAAGACAGTGCCCACGTAGTTAGATGAAGGAATAGAGGGCATGCTCATCAAATTTGCAGATGACACCAAATTGGGAGGGGTTGCTAATATGCCAGAGGACAGGATCAAAATTCAAAATGACCTGGATAGATTGGAGAGCTGGGCCAGGGCGAACAAAATGAAATTCAACAGAGAGAAATGTAAGGTCCTACACTTAGGCAGAAATAATGGAATACAGAAATATAGGATGGGGGACACGTGGCTGGATAGCAGTACGTGTGAAAGGGATCTAGGAGTCTTCATAGACCACAAGCTGAACATGAGTCAGCAGTGTGATGCGGCAGCCAAGAAAGCCAATGCAATTCTCGGCTGCATCAACAGGAGTATGGTGTCTAGATCGAGGGAGGTACTGGTACCACTCTACTCTGCTTTGGTTAGACCCCATCTTGAATACTGTGTCCAGTTCTGGGCACCCCAATTCAAGAAGGATATTGACAAGCTGGAGCAAGTCCAGAGGAGGGTGACCAAAATGGTGAGAGGCCTGGAAAACATGCCCTATGAGGATAGACTGAGAGAGCTGGGTATGTTTAGTCTGCAGAAAAGGAGGTTAAGAGGGGACATGATAGCCATGTTTAAATATTTGAAGGGATGCCACGTAGAGGAAGGAGGGGGCTTGTTTTCTGCTGCTCTAGAAACCAGGACAAGGAGCAATGGATTCAAGCTGCAGGAAAGGAGATTCCACCTGAACCTCAGGAAGAACTTCCTGACAGTCAGGGCTGTCCGGCAGTGGAATGTGCTGCCTCGGAGAGTAGTGGAGCCTCCTACCTTGGAGGTTTTTAAGCAGAGGCTTGATGGCCATCTGTCGGGAGTGCTTTGAGGGTGTTCCTGCATGACAGGGAGTTGGACTGGATGGCCCGTGTGGTCTCTTCCAACTCTACATTTCTATGATTCTATGATTCTATGATTCTATTAGATTCACATTAACAGCAGGTTGGATTACATGCTAGGAGTATGACTGAATGAAACATTTTTGCATGCCAGCAGCAGGACAGCTGAGAGACAGCGAACACAGAAGTTTCCACAGTTTTGAAGTGATCATCAATAAGGCCTTCTTAAATGTTTCCATCAGAATTGCCTTTGGTGGGGTTGAAATGAGAAAGAACAGCCTCCTTTGAAGATATTAAAATTAACCTAAGCTCATATTGAGCGTAGGCTAGGCCCCTGCCCCACCTTGTAAGATGCAGTGAAGCAGTACTTTACCTATGGCAACCTAGCCTTTTCATGAACTGAATCAGAAACTTCTTGGCTCGCACTTCACCTTTGGCCAACCTTTGCACCCAGGATGCACCAATTAGTCTTTTTCCATTCTATGGTAGGTATCCTGTTAGTGGCATATGCAGAGATAAGTTAACATTACACATATGTGTTTCTTTTTGTTCAATGCAGAGGTTGGTATTCTCTTCCTCCGTCTGACCCAGTCAATGCCCTACCTAGGATCTATCACAGAATTACTGCACCCTACCCCCAATGTTCTGTACCTAGTAGAGAACCATGGGGGATTGGAAGAGCATCTGTCTATGTCCCTGTAGCTAGAAAAAAAAATTATTACAACATCCTCTGAGACCTCCAGAAAACCTCAGTGGAAAATGTAATCACTTGTGCCTGTCTACAGGGACACAGCCAGATACTTCTCCAATCCCTGCTCTTACTTTCACCAGGAATGGAATGGCTGGGAATGGGACTATAGTGACTTTATGATAAGTCCAGGCTTCATGAGTGGCCAGCTGTAGTGTAGGTTGCAATGTGGAAGTACTACACTATGTTGGACCATACAGGATTGTGGGCTCATGTCTGTTTTCCATGCATTTCCTCACAAACCCATTCTGTTCCATATCTGTATGATGGCATTTTTTTTCACTGCATGAAAATTGGCGTTACATTTCACATAGATATTTTCTTCGTCAGTACATTTGGAATGCAATTTTCTTTAACATATTCACCCTCCTTTTTTCATACAACAATCTCCAATACAGGTAAGATTGTATGGAACTTTCTTTAATGTATGTAATGATGTACACAGTTTTTGAGTTGATAGCTACATCAAAAAATTGGAGATGTGTGAGGTCTGAAGGATATCTGCCTCAATGTGCATATTACTTGAAGAATATCAAATAAGAAGAGCTCTGAAAAGTTACCTTTTTGGACAAGAACTCCAAGAATCCTGCAACCAACCCGGGTCACTGGCTATGCTTTTTGTTGGAGTGTGAGAGCTATAACACAAAAAATTGTAACATTTTCCAACTTCTAGAATTAGATCTACTCAATTTCAAATGAAGGCTGAACAAAATCCTCCAACCCTGCTTCTTTTAGCAGCATGCCCCTAACTTGGCTAATAACAGCCAAGATCCAAGAGGAAGGTACCTCGTTTAACGTCAGTAACTATGCCCATACCAGCCCTATACTGGATCATACACCTGATTGGGTAACACATGCCTGCTCTTTTTGTGAAACAGTAGATAGAAACCAAGTCAAAACGTGGTGGGGACACACTTACACAGCTCCTTAAGAAGTGCGACCACTTGAGTAACAGTTTGCCAGTGGAAACTCTACTTGCACAACTAAAACTGGATGCAGTCCTTGTGCAACATCTTAAAAAGTGCAGCTAACAATGTAAGGGTACATAATGCTGGCATATAACACCAAGAGGATTCTACCCATAAATAGCACAATCAGACATTTGACATGGTGAAATCAAGCAGACCCCTGTAGTTTGTAATAACTGGAAACAGCAAGAAGGCGGGTCCAAGTAAGTGGGAGGCAGTGAGAGATGAATGTAAGCAAATGTAATTCTGCACAGACTTAAAGGATAGATTAGAGACAGCAACCACATCAAAATTATAGCATTCAGAAGCTGCAAGCTGGAGGATGCCTGGTGGAGAGTTCATATATCCATATGAGTCACATAGTCAAATGTGAAAAGAACAGAAGGAAAGATTAAAGAAGACACCATCATATTTACATCATCAACTAAGTTGCCTAGGGCTAGGCACCACTGTATTTCTCTATCTCTTCTCATACCCCACCCTACCCACTCACATTGCATCTGCTATAAATGATTGCCTATCTTCTAAGGATTGGAGAAACAGGTAAAAAAACCACCATTGTGTCTCATCTTAGAACACCCACCCAATTAAGCTGAATTTGGGAGACTGATTCATATTATTATTGCTTGGATGCTAGCAAATAAATAATTAATGTGTAGTTTTGTAATGTTCAGAATGTCACAGATATCCAGATGATGCAAAGCAACATTTTTTTCAAAATTCAAAAATATGTATTTGAACCTCACATGTATGTGAAATTTTCTTTGATTTCAAGCCATGAGTACAGAACATGGCCACTCCAGAATTTCACCTTGGGGTTGAATTTGCTATAACCTCTTTCATCTTCATCTCCTGAATATTCACTGAGGCGTAAATCTTACTGAATGCTTACTCTAAAGTGAGTCCTTGACATGATTACTCAAAAGGAAATTCCAGTTAATTTGGTGGAGCTTACTCCAAAATAAGTGTGCTTAGTAATGCATTCTAAGAGTGGTATCCATTTGGTGACTTACACTCATGTAAGTACAACTTATGCATGCATAAGTCTGTTTTAGAATGGGATGCAGAAAGCTATTCATTTGGCTTTTGCTCTGTCCAGAAACTTCCCATCACCTAGCAGATGCCAGACCTCTAGAGGGATCCCTGATGAAGTCAATAACCAGTAAATAGACAAAAGAGTGATTCACTCTATGAAGATCTGGTTGCTCTGAGCTCCTGGGGGAAGGAAAAGGCAGAAATATTCCATTTGACAGTGCACCTTCATTGTTCCCTTCCAGCTGAGCTAAGATCAGCCATCTCTACATGGTCTCTATTGCTTCCCCCATCTCTCCCCCACACTGGTAAGCAACAACAGCAGGTCCTTTTCCGGGGGTTGACAGCTGCTGGGTGGTGGGAAGATGCAGAATTACATGTGTGAAGCTACTTGCAGAGGAATGATCTCAACCTTTGACTGCAGGCATGCTTTCTCAGAAGTAACTCTCAAAGAATGTGATGTGACTTAATCCCAGGAAAGTGTGAATAAAATGGAAGTCTAAAGTCATTTCTGTACTACATTGTTATAGTGCTATTATTCCATTTTCAACATCCTGTGGAATTCTGGGGTTTGTAGTTTACTGAAGCCAAAGAGCTCTCTGGCTGAGAATTTGAAATGCCCCTCCCTAAACTGCAAACCCCAGGATTTCATAGGATGTTGAAAGTGGAATAATAGCACTACAACAGTGTAGTGTGGAAATGGCCTAAGTCTCTCTTCTAGTGTTTTGCTAATCTTTCTGCTTTCGACAGAAATTACTTAAGAGTGTGGTTTGTCTCATTTGGTAGATAATGAGACATGCTTTCAAACATAGTGTGGCTTTCCAAAAGTTTCTTATCAGTATGGGTGCATTTTGTACCAACTCCAGGGTCTAGAGCAGATCTCCATGGGGAAAATTGATGTTGTCAAGTAGTACATATGCCCACATCAGAATTTGGCTCAGGATGTCTATTCTAATCTAGTCACTGAAGCCCAGAACAAGCCATTGGGCTTATCAGCTACTCTACCAAACAGGCTGCTTTAAAAGTTAAATCAGAAACATTTGAGTCAACAATACTTTTATTTCAGCAAAGTGCAAATCAGAAGAAAAATGGGGGAAACTGACAAGAGGTTGCATAACCGAGTGCAAACATAAAGACTGTGGCTGTCATCGCTGTTAACTGCAAAGGGTTCAACATACGGATCATTTTCAGCCTGTCAGTTTACACTATCCACACTGTATCGAATGCCTATATCCAATTATGTTCATCCAAACTTGGATCGTCTTGTCTGGAGAAAACCACGGATGCCTGAAATGTACCAGAAGTCTGATTGTAAGCCAGCAGTGAAATGTTGCCAAGTCTCTGCAGGTCAAGAGAAGTCAATCCAAGTTAGCCATTTATCTTTCTACATGATCGGCATCTTGCTTTACACTGGCAAATTGTCAGCATGCTCAGTCACTGCAATACAGCATTCTTTGTCTGTAACAGGTTTGGTTAGGATGCCAAAGTTTGCCTAAGCTTTTCAATTTGCATGACATTGCTTATTTACACTCTTAACAAGAGGCAAAACAAATATGCAAAAAGCCCTACATTTGTAGTTGGCTATTTCATTATTTAGACAGCACTTAAGAACTGGTTTATTGGATCACATGGAGGTTCAGCTAGATCAGTATTCTGTTTTGAAGCAACGGCAAGCGGGACATGAACTTAAGAGTCTTTTTCTCCCATTTCAGCCCTGAGGAACCTTCATTTTTCTTCTACTTCTCACTCCCCCCCCCACAAAAAACTTTGAAGCCCCTTGAAGAGAACATTCCTGTTGCCACCTGACCAACTCTTAGGCCATTTCTGCACTACACGGTTATAGTGCTATCATTCCACTTTCAATATCCTGTGGAATTCTGGGGTTTGTAGTTTAGGGAGGAGCATTTAGAATTCTCAGCCAGAGAGCTCTTTGGCCTCAGTAAACTACAAACCCCAGAGTTCCACAGGATGTTGAAAGTGGAGTAATAGCGCTATAACAGTGTAGTGCAAAAATAGCCTTAGTCCCTGCCCAGACAGACAAGATGCCAGTGGCTACTATGCTCAAGAGTCCCATCGGTCCTGGGTTTCCAGGCACTAAGCAATACCCATGAGTGGAGGTTGGTTTTTTTTAAAAAATGCCATACTATATCCCAACTGAATTTTTGAGAAATGATCTACTCAGCTCTGCTATTTGTTTTCCTTAAGGTTTAAAAAATAAGGCCCGCCCTTTTCTTGAAATCTGAGCTTTGTAACATTAGATGGACAAATGCAGAAGGGCTAACAGCTGCTTTTGTAGTAGCTGACTTAATTGAAATGCTACACAGTACAGATCTGGATTTTTTTTCCTCTATGTACAAAATTCATTATTAAATTTTGCCATTCTTGAATGTGCTTGTGTGTATCTGAGGCATTAATGGCTAGTGTTTTGCGGGGGGGGGACCTACCACATCTCCCCAGTGCACTGTCAAAAGAATCTCTTCTTCTCTCAGACCTGTCTCTGAGCTGGGGAACAGCGAGTGGGGAAGGACACTGGTGAGACGCTGAGCTCAGATGGTCAATTTTGATATGTCAGACTTCTATTTTGATGTTGAGCCAAGTCATTAATCAGCTGATCACACTGGTGAATCAACCATCCGCCAGAATAGCTTAAAGAATGGTTCACAGGAGATGTACAAATCAAATATTGGTATTACAAGTTGTATCAGGAAATAGTTTTGTCAGAGCAGAGTGGACAGGAGAGAAAGGGGGAAAGTATTAAATCATCATCTGTTATTGTAATCTCCACTACCTTCAAACATGCATACGTTAATAAAATTACACATATGCATAACCTCATTATTTTGCTTTAGGCGAGATTTCCTTGCTACTGTTGTTAATTAAAGGTGAAAACTTAAGAGGATTGTGGTCCAAGGTAGGAAGTATCTTTTAGGAGAAAGAGGAATTTATTACTGCACAGGGGAATAGAAAGAGGAATTGACTACTTTACTTGCTGTCTGATCATCCTGTTACATGCATACCCAATAAACGGAAAGATGACTGAGTGAATTGCCTTAAGTGGAAGTGCATCACATTTGAGGTGATACCAGATTGATGTGAAAGCCCTCTTTTAATGGAGGTTGGATGGGCATCTCTCAGAAGGGTGATTTTTGCGTATTATTACATGGCAGAGAGTTGGACTAGATGTACCTTGTGATCCTTTCCCAACCCTATGATTCCAGATACTATAAATGTGCATTTCATTTGTCCAGATTTGCAAATCCTGTTCCCAAAGCATGCTGCTATTTCCAGAATAAGTATACACTAATTTAGACAAAAAAGTTGGGACTCTAATAGAGAAAGAGAGTATGAAATATGTACGGATTTGGACACCACAACTGATGCATTCAGATATCTAATATATAAAAGTCAAAGTTTGTTTGTCTGTGTCAGGCAAAGACCTCATATGATTGTCTGCCTAAGAAGATTCTATGGAATCCTGGGATTTGCAGTTAAGGAAGGGGCCTTTAGGATTCTCAGCCAGAGAGCTCTTGGTCCTCAGTCAACTGTGATTGTCTTGAATAGGCCAGTTACAATGGAGATGATGCCTAGCAGCAAGGAGGAGGGCAATGTATTCCCTCAGGAATCCAGCCTCTGCATGTTAATAACTCTGAATACAGATAGGATTGGGGAATATGGGGGAAAGTTACAGGTACTGGACAAGACAGTTAGGGGAATTAGAGACAGAGGATCTCAAATCTTTCTAAGAAGTATTACTTATGGGAAAATAAAATCCCAGGCAACGCCAGGTATATATGCTAGTCTACCAATAAAACAAAATGGCATTTTAATGCACATGACCAAGACAATTTGATTTAAACATGTGTATACAGGGATATTATCATTCTTGTGGTCAGGTTATCTGAAAGTCTGCCTTTATTTGTATTTATTTCAAAACATTTATATTCTGCTTATTCTCTGATGAGTTCCAGGTGGCTTATATTAAAATAACATGCAACAATTTAAAACATCTTTCTGTAATATAAGTGAAATTACTCACTAAAGGCCTTTTTAAAAAGTAACTCTTTACTAACTTCTAAAAGGTTGTTAGTGAAAACACCAGACATAAGTGTAAATGAGTGAATCAGACATATCACAAACACATGTCTCTGCTTAAAGAGTGAAACCTTCTGAACTGGGCTCAGGGTCCATTAAAGTGCTTGTTAGCTGTCTTGGACACCATTTGGGAGAAAGGCAGGGTATAAATTTAATAAATAAAATAAAATAAATAAAATGCTGACCACTATGGAAGGGGATATTGGTGGCCAGCAACTCCTGTACTCATAATACCAAAAGTCACTTTAGGGACCACTTCCACTCATGCCCTGCAAGAACTGAGTGAGAGGTCTTTCTCTATAACTTGAATATGGAGAAAGCTTGGTTAATGAGAAAGAGAGGCCATTTTCGCACGGCATTTTCCATGTGAAAGAGGGCCTGGAGCGTCGTGTGATTGTGAGGAGCAATCTGGACGATGCACTCATAATTGCGCGATGCTCCAGGGGCCGGCAGGTGCCAATCGTGCACCTTTTCATTTTCAGCTAGAAGCCAAAACTGGTGCGCAATTGTGCGTTACTGCCGGGCCCCACGCACACTTACCTAGCGTGCAGACCCTCTGGAGCCACACCGGTCACACTTCCTGCCCCAGCGCAGCCTGGGAAACTCCCAGGGTGCGCTGCAGAAGGAAGAAGTGGGGCTGTCGCGTGAGCAGGCAGCTCGTGCAGAGCCAAAGGACCCCAGATGCGAGAGCCTCTCGCTGGAGGCTACTCGCGCAATCCCCGCACCCCAGCGCTGGAAGAAGGTAAGGTGCGTAAAGGGTCAGAGAAAGGGCCTTATTTGCAGCTGCACCTAAATTCTAGGATTGTTTTCCCCAGTAGGAACAATTGACCACCTCAGTGATGGTGTTTCTTTGGATTCTTTAGTTTCTTTGGATAATAAAAACTTCCTATCCAAGCATTCATTTTATCCAACAGACATTTAGTTTTTTAAATACCCAGTATTTCTATTTTAAAACACCCAGTATTTCTATTTTATTATATTGTATATTTTTGGTGCTGTTGGGTAGAAAAAATACTGTATTTTATTATTGGTTTTAATTGTTATTAGCAGCCTTGAGTGTTGCATTAAGCACCAGAAGAGTAGGATATACATGGCTGCATAAATGAATGCATGATATTTATTCTTTATTCTTTACTATTTAAAGCATTTATCCAACATCTCTCTCCCCATCAGGGCCCATGAGATGATGCACAACAGATGAAAAACATTTACAATATCAAACATACAAATAAAAACCTTTTAAAGCAAACTAAACATTGCCTCAAAACAGTTTTTGAACCAACAATGGTTAATATAGCCTCCCCTGGTTTTAAGGACCAAAGGTCATATTGTGCTAAGTGATAGGTCCAGTGGGGAGTTTTGGTGCTTTTCAAAATTTTTGAGCCATCTAATCTTAGCCGGTACCAAAGTGTGGTGGAAAAGCAACTAGGTCACATGTGCAAAGTGCTATAACAAACATAATAGCATTAAAAATTAACATGGTTGGATGATATGAGCCCCTTTGTTTTAATATAACACAATCCACAGCCTGGAAAATCTGGCTGGGAACTTCTGGGAGTTGTAGTCCAAAAAAGTAACTTTCCCATGCAATACACAGAGATGGAGGCCCAGTTTGGTGTATCATTCAGGTTTCCTTCTCACTCAACCTGTCCCTCTCTATGTTTGTCAGTGTCATAACTTCTGTGAGCCAGAGTTTTTGCTCAGTTGATAAGGTCACAGATGAATCTGGATCCACTGTTTAAAACCTGTAAATGATATAATTCCAGGTCTTCTGATGTAGACAGTTTGGGTTTGTATCTCTGCAAATCTGGCAGATCTATAGAGGAGAATAAAAGATGTTGTTTAAATGAA
This sequence comes from Ctenosaura bakeri, assembly GCA_948474755.1. NCBI lineage: Eukaryota > Metazoa > Chordata > Lepidosauria > Squamata > Iguanidae > Ctenosaura > Ctenosaura bakeri. The sequence continues at coordinate 63,587 of CAOLHI010004390.1, read as the reverse complement.
CATTCTGGATGATTTAAAATACTTTGACAACTATCTGTATTTTTATTTAGAAAATGAATCATGAGGAATTAAAGTGAAAAAGTAACATCTGTCACCAATCAATAGCCTTGCAGGAAAATTAATATGGTATTTCATTTTTCTCTTGAAATTTACTGATTTTGTTGTGCGTGTGTTTTTTCTTCATTCCATGCCATTCATTGAGATCAGATGCATTTCAGTCTGAGTGTGTCAGATCTTGGACACATAAGTAATAAAGTCCTGAAGGGCCAATGGCAAGGGAACAATGGAATGTGTAACAATATAATCAGGAGCACAAATCTATATTTAATGTGCAGTGTTACAGTGCAATGAAGTATGATGGGTTTCAAGCTTTGTTCTATTAGGCTAGGTTATATGTCTACTAGGGTGTTTGGATGCTGTTTTTCCAAAATCTGGTGCCATTTAATCGTAGCCAGAGTTTTTCATTTTACTTTTTTTAAAATGTTTTTCTTTGTTTCTGACTTTGAAAAATAATTTCTGACTTTGGAGATGAGTGAGCAAGTACAAATGGATAAAACAGGCCACACACCACCCTCGGCAAGTGCTAAGCACAGCCAATTACTTTTTAAGATGGATGGCCTCTTCATCTTTCACAGTGAACACAGCGGTCGTTTTCTTGTTAACAAAAGCTGTCATGGAATTCAATAGCAACCATTTTATTGCAGGGATTTTAGTCCTAACGAAATTGTTGCTTTTGCAAGATGGGATGAAGAGAAAGACACCTTTGAGTACTTTCCAGCAAATTCCAGTTTCTTGTTCACTGTAGTAAATGCCATGTTATGTGGTAATTCCAGAGTTCCAGTTTATAGTGATGTTTAAATCCCCCCCCCCCAAATGTGCTAAAGCTCCCTCAAGGGGGCTTTGCAAAATCTAGGTCAGCAGAGTCAGAAGTTTAGGAATAAAAGAAAGAGGATTCCTTTGTCCAAAAGAGAGAAAGAAACAGCAAAGTCCAAGGACAGAAATGGGACACTTGACCTGCAGTCCTCCAAAAAGCCCAGGTTGTGTGTAGGTCTGAGGTTGGGCAGAAAGCCAAAGGAGACCACTGTGGCCTCTGATCCTGTCTCAAGGTGCCACCCACCTGGATTATGTGATGTCCAGGCTCCCAAAGAGAACACAGTAAAGGAATTTCATGCCAAAAATGTTGGCCTTCTTCCTTTGCAGCTTGTCAGTACCCATAAATAAAAAAGTATTTCATTTACAGCAAAAGAGTAATCCCACAATTTCTGTGAAATTGACTTAATTCCTTGAAATGCATTAGTTTTCCATGAAAAAAAATCTATTTTTTTTTTTTAAAAAAGAAAGCTTTCTCAAAGGACTGAATTACAGACAGGCACATACATTCCTTTTTCCTTGTCAGGTGATTACCATCTCTGTGGTGTGGTTGTCATGTATTCTTTATAGAGAAGAGCCCTCTGCCTGAGGGCACCTTCTACCAGTTGTTCTCAGCTAAGGAAACTCTAGAGGTTGTTAGCCTTTGTTTCCCAGAATCCTTCATCGTGGGCTATGCTATTGGGACATCTGAAATCTGAAGTCCAAAAACATCTGGACCACTGCCCCAGTTGAGAATGACTATTTTATCTGAAGGACTATTAGACCCAGTTGGAAGATAACCGGAAGAAGCTGTGAAATGAGAAAACCTGAAGACGCTGGTTCACAGTTAACACTCAGACAGAAGATAGAGCAAGAGAGACCCATCCTAACTATGGCCCTTTTCGCATGTTTTTTTGCGTGCACAAGTGCCCCTTGAGCGCCGCGCAAATGGGAGCGTTGCTCCGTATGACGCACCCCCACTTGCGCGGCGCTCACGAGGCTGCAGCGGGATGGGTGCGCATTTTTTTATTTTCAGCTTGAAGCCGAAAATGCCCCACGCTCGCACAATGCTCGCACAGCCCTCGTGCACTTGCCTGCCATGTGGTGCGTCGGGGAGCCGGTGCGGACGTGCTTCCTTCCTCCAGCGCAGCCTACATCTCCCACAGTGCCCTGCAGAAGGAAGGAAGGGGAGCTCGCGCAACGGTCGCGCAAACAGGAAGCGCCCTGAGGAAGGAAGGAGGGGGGAAGCGGCAGCGTCTCGGATGAGGCTTCTCGCGTGAGACGCCCTCCCCCGTCGCGACAAAAGATACCATGCGAAAAGGGCCTTCGGTAAGATGTATTGTAAAATGTATTGCATCTCTGGAGAGCCAGCATGGTGTAGTGGTTTGAACACTGAACTATAACCCCTGGAGACCAGGGTTCAATTCCCCACTTAGCCATAAAAACCCACTGGGTGGCCTTGGGCATGTCACACACTTTCAGTCCCAGAAAACCCCATGATAGGTTCACCTTAAGGTCACCATAAGCTGGAAATGACTTGAAAGCACACAACAACAACAACAACTGCATCTCTGTGTTATAGAGTTTAATTTCTATATCACAATTTTCATAATATCACAAGAGCCCCAGTGGCGCAGGTGCAGTGGTTAAATGCCAGTACTGCAGGCACAACTTTGTGAGCTCAATTTGGCAGGGCTCCAGGTTAACTCAGCCTTCCATCCTTCCATAGGTTGGTAAAATGAGTACCCAGCTTTTTGGGGGCAATTAGCATTGTAAACATTGTAAACCGCTTAGGTAGTGCTTAGCACTGATAAGCAGTATAGAAATGTAACTGCTATTGCTATTGCTAATTTTTGTATTATTACTAAGTTTACACCTACATATATAAATGTGTTCGAGAAAAATTCATGGAAACCTGTATCTTCTTTTGTCCCTCTCTGTTATTGCATTTCTCTTATTTGATGATATGTGCAAACTATTTGTAAGTCCATTTTGTCCCTCTGACAAGTGACCTGCAAGTTGCAACCATTTTTCTGTGCTGCAGAGAATAGAATGAATTGACCTTGGAAATGCTTTATTACGAAATCTCTAGACTAAAATCAATCTAAATTATAGTTATCAAAATAAGTCAGTCTCTATAAAAATGAATAAACTGTTTGGTTTCTTCATACATGTGTTTGTTTCCACAATAATGTTATGCAATGGTAAACTTTAAAACAGTGGTTCTCAATATTTTGGATTCACAGATTCTTTTGAGGATCTGAGGCAAAATAGGTACTCCATCTTACAAATACACATCTACACACAAAATTTTATATACAATAAAATTTATTGCATTTTAAATTGTTTTTCTTCATATAGGCCAGTGTGGAATAAAAGAAAAATCCCTTGCAATGAACACTTGAAACGTTTAATTTTTTGCTTCAAAATACACTGTTGCAGGAAGAATTCAAAGTATCAAAAAGGAAATTAAAAAAAAATCATTTTCTTGCACACAGTCCCCAGACCCCAAAACTTCTGCTTTAGACCAGGAGTAAGAACCATGAAGACCTTGTATTTTGTTGAACTGATGTCTGGTGTCAATGGATGCAAAATATTGAGCACACAAAATGGCAAAAATTGTGGAATAAGGATTTAAAATTTACATTGAACATTGGCTTAATAGAAAATTACTTTTAAAATGCTTCATCACTGGTACACAACCCCCTGGCAGTTATATAAAAGCTATAAGAAAGATCAAGGAAGTTACTGGAAATGTAAAGAAGAAAGGGGAACCTTTTATCATATGTGGTGGTCATGCAAAGTAGCAAAGAAATATAGGAAACAAATTTAATCTAATTACTGAAATTTAAAATGTTTCTTTAGAAATGAAACCAGAAATGTACCTGTTAAATATAATTGATAAAGATTTAGAAATCAAAGTAAATAGCAAACTACTATTATATATGATAACCACAGCAAGGATCATATTTGCTCAAAAATGGAAAGAACAGGCGATACCCCAAATACCGGTAAATGATTGGTCATTAAAAATCTTAGATATGATTGAAATGGAAAAGCTTACAGTTCTGGTAAAAGGGGAAACATTACAAGATTTTGAATATGTTACTAAAAGATGTCTAAACAACTGATAAGAACAGGTTGCTTACCTGTAACTGTGGTTCTTCGAGTGGTCATCTGTGCCCTCACACATTAGGAGCTACCGCGCAGGCACGAAAGCTCCTAATGTGTGAGGCACAGAGACCACGAAGAAGAAATTTAATTATAATAATATTTGAGCCGAAGAGATTTGACTTCTGTATTGCGGTAAGAGGATACATGATGAAATTCTTAAGATTAATAGTAGAAGTTTTGTATATAAATTTCTTTTTCTTAATTAATAGAAGATAGTCACTAGACATATTTATAAAGGTTATTTCAAGGTTTAAAAAATGTATAAATGGAACATATATATGAAGGAGGAGGATGGAAGAATGTGTAAATATTTGTTAAATGAAGAATTTATATATGTATTTGTTTTTATATATATAATAAAATTATTTTTTGAAAAAAGAATGTTGTTGGACTGTTAACTCCCAGATTTCCTTCCCACTGACCATGCTGGCCAGGTCTCCTTGGGGCTGCAGTCCAACATTGGCCCATATTCTAAATCACCTGTTTAGATACACATACATCTTTTGGGCTGGCCCCACCCAACCTTCTTTACCAGGCAGCAGCTGCTCCAAGAGACAGAGGTCTGGTCTGCTGGCAATTGAGGTGCAGGAAGAGTCATACCCAGTCCCTTCATGCCAGAAACTGGCATGCAACAAGGAATTGCAACAGAGCAGTGATAGAGTTAATGCATGTTTCAGTGGCCTAAAAACTCCTCATATCTTATCCACCTATCTTAACCTTTCTTAGGCCCTTTTCGCATGGGCTTTCTCTCGCAAAATAGCCCCGTGAGTCTCGCGGGAATGGGAGCATTGCTCTGCACGACGCACTCCCACTTCCACGGCGCTCACGGGGCTGAAGCGGCGTGAGCGCGGTTTTTTTTATTTTCTACTTGAAGCGAAAATCACCCACGCTCGCGCAATGCTCCCGGCGCCCACGCGCACTTACCTGCTGTGCGGAACGTCGGGGAGGTGGCTGGGTCACGCTTCCTTCCCTCCGCGGGGCCTACAGCTTCCACAGGCCCCTGCGGAAGGAAGGGGTGGGGGGATAGTGCGATGGACGCGCCAGCAGGAAGTGCCTGCAGAAGGAACGAGGGGGAAGCGGCAGCCTCCCGGAGGAGACTTCTCGCACGAGACGCCCTCCCCCCTTGCACAAGAAGGCGAAGTGCAAAAAGTTCTTTAGACTGATATTCTTAGAGATCACTCCACCTCTTCTGTCTGTCTGTTTTTTATTCTTTCACTGCTCCAAAAGTAAAACTAACCTAGTCTTCTTCCCAGTGGTGCATCTAGCATAAACAGTGCCTAGGGAGAGCATGGACGTTGCACCCCTACTTCTTACTTCTACCCCCCACACTCTACACCTATAGGCATGGCTTTTTGCCCCTCCTGGCATTGGTGCCCAGGGAACGTGTCCTACTTGCCCCTCCCTATATACGCCTCTGCCTTTTCCTGTTTTAGCTCAGCTTACCCTAACACCCTTAGAGAGCTTTTCTATCTCTAATGGAGTTTCTATAATAAAAGTTCACTATTTCCTATCACCATTGGTGTTAATGCTCTTCAGTCAAATAGCTACCTGCTGTTTGTACACACACCCTCTATCAGCTCACAAATGGGGAGGTGAAAACATCCTCCTCCATGCACCCCAACCAGCAGCAGAATGGATCTCCTTCTCTGCTGGAGCAGCTGCTACATGTCAAGTGGGCTGGGAGCTGTTAGCTGTTAAGGTGTGTTGTGACTCCATAGGACTAGTTAATTTGGAGCAGCTACAGATCTGTAAGTCTAGGTTACGAGTCTGTAATTGCAACACAGAATTCCTCACAGTATCAGAAGAGCCACATGATTTCCACTCCTGTTTTAGAGAACTGAAGAAACAAAAGATTTTGTAAAAGATTGTCTCATTGTCGGCCCTTGAATTCCATACAGTCGACTATAACACTCTAAGGAAAAGAGGAAAACAATTGCCTTTGGAAGCAGTCCTTTTAGTTCTGAAAGAGAATCTCAAAGCCAGTGCACTAACTCAATCATAGACTGTGGGGAAAAGAGTCAAATGATCAGGCACACTGAGGTTGTTTCAGAAATTATTTATTCAGGATTGTTATCCTAAACTAACCACCTTACCAAATTTTTGTTTTCATTGGGTCACTCTTTTGCCAACATTGCAGATTATTTTCAGACCACTGTGCATGTCTGCTGAGAATTATGAACCTAACCTACTTAAGGTTCTGATTATATATTATTTATATTGTTGATTAAACAAGAGAAACGGGGTCAAGAAGCAGGGCCTTGGCTATTCAGAAGCTCACCCCCACCTCAAATCCCTACCTGATTTGGATTTATCTACTTGTCACATGATCATTCCAAATACAAAATGATCACATTAATTCACCCTTTCATTCTGCTTTTGCAGAATATTGTGGAGCAAGGGCTGACAGATTTGGAATGCTAGAACATTAGCAAGGATGTTAACATTATCTGCCAGCCCTTCTAGCTTCCCAGTTCCCTCTAAACCTAGTTGCAGTTCTCACAGAAAACAGGGTAAAATGGGTTTTAGCAAGAGCAATATATTATTGTGAACTACTCCCCTTGTCATCTAAAGGAATTTGGGGTGGTTTGAACAAGCAATTAAATTGCATTAGCTTTACATAATCCTGATGAAGAGGAAAACTGCTAGGAGTTTTTTATTGAAATGCCTCTGCATATTTGGACTCTCATACAATCACAGACTCATAGAGCTGGAAAAGACCACAAAGACCATCGAGTCCAACTCCCTGCCATGCAGGAATACACCATCAAAGCACTCCCAAGAGATGACTAGCCAACCTCTGTTTTAAAAAAAGAAAGACAAAAAGAAAAATCCAAAGAAGAAGACTCCACCGTACTCTGAGGCAGCATATTCCATTGTGGAACTTCTCTTACCATCAGGAAGTTCTTCCTAATGTTTATATGGAATCTCTTTTCCTGAAGCTTGAAGGCATCGCTCCGTGTCCTAGGCCATTTCTGCACTAGACTGTTGAGTGCTTATAGTTTGGGGTTTGCAGTTTAGGGAGGGGATTTCTTCCTTCTGCAAATGAAAGAAGAAGGTTGTCACTTGGAGGATAGAGAATGAAGATAAATGTTTTCAGTTTGCTTTTTTCTATTAAAAATGATCTAGCCATGTCCATTAATATAAGCTGACTCCATGTTCAAAAAGATATCTAACTGAAGATAGATGTTTAAGTGACAAAAATAAAAGTCTTCACAGCAATGACCAATGGATTCATTTATATTAAAATATTTATATCCCATCCTATATCGCAAGATCTTTGGATGGCATGCAGAAAAATGAATATAAAATAATATACAAAGATTTAATCTTAAAGTGATGAAGAATAAGTTAAAGATGTCTGAGAGCATATCAAACAACTTAGCAATTACAGCAAATTACAGCAAATCAAAGCAATTTAAAAGCTGTACAGATTTTGGCAAAATCACAAGAATACAAGGAATTGATTAAAAGTCATGTTTCAACCTAGTGACAAAAAGAAGCCAATGTCAGTTCCAATCAGGCCTCCAACAAGAGATCATTCCATAAGTAGGATGTCACAGCAGAAAAGACCCTCTCTCGTGCTCATACAGCATATCGCTTGTATTGATACAATACAGAAGAGGGCCCTTTGAGCAGACTTCAGTTCTCAAGCATGCAGGGATTCTGAAATGTGTGCCTTTCTAGTCTTGAAAGGCAACTGGTTTTGTGCAAGCAAGGGAACCACAATGTCACTAGTGAAATCCCAAGAAACAAGGTCCGTGTCTGCACTATGCTGTTATAGTGCTATTATTCCACCTTCAACATCCTGTGGAATTCTAAAGTTTATAGTTTACTGAGGCCAAAGAGCTCTCTGGCTGATAATTCTAAATGCCCCTCTCTAAACTGCAAACCCCAGAATTCCATAGGATGTTGAAAGTGGAACAATGACGCTATAACAGTGCAGTGCGAAAATGGCCTTGGATACAACTGAAAACCACATAAAACACAGTTTGCTTTTTAAATGCCAAGTTGACTTCCTGATGTAATGAAATGTGGATATCCTTTGGTATAATTTCTCTGAATTTTGAGGAGAGATTGTCAGTTGAAAAACAAACAGAAATAGGTATATGAAGGAAAAGTGTACATAAAAATGGCCAGAGTAGTGAAAATTCCATTCATTCCATTTACATATCTCCTTTTCTCCAGGAAGTACGAAGGCTTGGGTTGTCCCTTCTGTGAGATGTCTCATAACCACAGCAAGATACAGATTGGTCCAAGGCTACCCATGGATCTTTGTGGCTGAATGGTAATTTGAACCCAGGAACTCCCCAACACACCCAGTACAAACCCAGTGCTTTAAGCACACTGCCACAGTGCCTGTTTTTGGAAGTATGTCTTTAATAATTCTTGCTTCAAGTCCCCTAGTTCCTAAGACAGTTGAATAGAGATGAGTGAAACTGTCAATTTTTCTTTCTTCCCCATCAGATTTTTTTTTTAAAAAACCAACCACCCTAAGTCCTTTCCATCCCGACCAAAAAATCATTAAGTTTTTCTTGAAAACATTAGCAAAAACATTCCTAGAACTGAGTGATATTTGGTTTTTTAAAAATGATTAGTTTCACTGGTGGTTTCTTGTTGTTTTGTGGACCATTTATTATAAGGAGATTAATCCACATAATGTAGGAAATGATTAATGGTTTTTTACTTTTTCCTATTTATTTGTTTAATCATCCAAGAGTGCCCAGTGTGGGTACATATTGTAACAGAATGTCTCACTTGCGGTAATTAAATTAAAATAAAATAAATAATTTCTCACTGTTGGAGAAAAGGCAGGATATAAATAAAGTGACTGATTGATAAAGCACATTGTTCAAAAAAATTAAAGCAAAAAGCATCACACGACACAAGGATGTCAGCAATAAAGACTCAGTGCAAGATTACATCCCCCTGGATGAACAAATATACTTTTAATTGTTTAAAACCTTAGCAACATGAGGCCCAGTCATAATTCCTTGTGGAGACAATCCCATAATGGTCTCGGTGTCAAATATGAGTCCCCCAGCAACAACTTGTGAATTCACCCCTCTGTGAAGGACTGGAACCAATGCAAAACAGTGCCCCAAAGTCCCATCCCGGATACAATAGCTGTTTATAATTAGCAGTGGGTAGTTCATACAATACAGATGTAACAACAGATATTTGTGTTTCTCCTTGATCCAGCAAGGTCGAAGATGTAATGTAATCAGGATGTACGTGCTGGTTCTCTTGGACCTCTTAGTGGCTGTCAAGAACACAGTATTCTTCAGGGTCAAATGTTAGGAGTAGAACTTGGAGGCACTGTTTTGCAGTGCTTCCAAGTCCTTTCTGGTGAGGTGAGTTCAGACCTTGTTACTGGGGATTCCCATGTAACGTTTTGACCATCACCCTATGGCATCCCTATTCCCCCCATGATATTTGATGTACATAATCATAAAACCACTAGGAAAGATCATTTGATGTACTGGAGTTCAGTGCCCCACTATCCTGGTGAAATCCAACATTTCTTTCAATTTAAATCCAGTGAAGTTGTTCTTGTTCTCAGTATCTGATGCTGGTAATGGATTAGATGAGGAAGGTGAACTAACACAAGTTTAATCTGGACAGGACAAATGCATGCCTGGTCATAGAATACATCCAGAACTGGGTGGCATCACACTCCCTTTGAACATTCCAGTATACAGGTGTGATAATGGGGTTTCCCATTATCCAGGTTTCAGTGCTGAAGGGGGATAGTTCTCCCTTAATGCATATAAAGGGTTAATGAACTGTTGGGGTTAAATTACATTTTATTAGGGTTCGCATCATAGAAGACATCCAAATCATCAACAAGAAGCATGGGTGCCGGGTGCCGGTAGAGACAGGATAGGCCGTCTCCTGGCCCTCCCCTGCATAGTATCTCAGAAAATGACCAACTGCTGTGAGTAAAGAATGTATCTAGTTAGTTGTATTAGATCTTTTGTTATTTTTGGGGAGTTTGGCTGATTTTGAGAATCTATCTGTTCTTATAACTACTTGTAACTATTAAGTGTACCTGAAAGTGGGGGAGCCTTTTCATGAATATTATTTTCTTGTTTACCTTGCATGCCTTAAAATAAATGCTTTCCATAAAACTTCTGTTTCCTGTCCATTCCCATGTGTCCCTCGGCAACATGCGTACCTAGGATTCCTCTCACCCAGAAAGGGGGAGGTGAGGGAAGGAAAAGGACTGTAAGCATAGAGATTGTTAATCCCCAGGCAACGTCTCACTGTGTTGCTGTAAAATAGGGTTGAGCAGTGGGTAGTGGCATCTTGGAATTAAGAGAATTTGGGGGAAATCCCTAGCTTCTATTCAAGGCAGAAGTCAGCATTGAGTGGGGGAGGGCCCTCTTATTTTCCCCAATCTCCATAACAGGTTGGATGTGACCCTGGACTCAGCCTTAAATCAGGATGCAAGATTTTTTAATAAGAATTTTTTATATTATTAAAAATATCTAGAAGTATATCAACATGCATATATTTCATTTTTAACACATACTTTCAATTTAAAATACATGAATAAATTTCCCTGTTACTCTCTCCCATCTATCTTCCATTTTGTTGCTTTTCACTTGGGTTTGTAGCTTGTATTTAATAATATTTGTTCCTACACAATTATTCTCCTTGTATTGTTCTCACCAATTTTCAGTTATTTGACATTTGAAAACTAAAGTCTTGTAATACTTTAGATGGTTTTCCATTTTTGCACATAATTTAGTTTTGCTGAGGTGACTGGATATAGCTCCAACTTAGGCCCTTTTTGCATGCCAGTTCTGTTGTGAAATGGCCTCGGGAGTGCTGCGGGATTGCAAGGACCGTTCCACATGATGTCCTTGCAATTGCACAACGCTCCCAAGGCCATTAGGTGGCGATCATGCATTATATCATTTTGGGCTCGTTGCTGAAAATGATGCGCGACTGCATGTTTCTCTCGTGCCCCACCCGCACTTACCTTGTGTGAAGAGCCTCCAGATGTGCAACCATCACGCTTCCTCCCCCAGCACAGCCTGGGAAAGTACCTGGTTGCACTGCAGAAGGAAGGGGCGGAGCCCTCATGCTTCCTTCTGCCCAGCACGAAGCTAGTGCAGAGGGGAAGCAGAGGAGATGTGAGTGCCTCTCGTAAGAGGCTTCTTGTGTGATCTCCTTGTGACGATACCGGAACGAGGTAAGGTATGAAAAGGGCCTTAGAATTGTTTTAATGCTGAGTGATTGTCACTCATGTTTAACAAATATAACTCTGGTTGCAGACTGAATTCAGTACCAAAAATTCTGGATATTATCATGTGTATCTGCTTCCAACAGTTTTTTTACTTCTGCCCATGATCACCACATATGGAAAAAGGTCCTTTTTTCTTTATACTTCTAGCAGCTTCCTTCTCCTTTTTTGTATATTTGAGATAATTTAGCTGGCATAAAAAAAAAAAAACAGGATGCAAGTTTTTGATGGTAGTCTGGGGTGAATTTGCACTGATAAATTTAGTGTACCATTTGGGTTCATTCCTGAAGATGTCAAGCTTGGTCATAGTGACATACATCTTAAATATATCTTGGTCGAGCTAGTGTAACAGAGGCCCTTTTCGCACGGGCCTTTTCTCGCGCAACAGCCCCGTGAGCCTCGCGGGAGTGGGAGTGTTGCTCCGCACGACGCACTCCCACTTCCGCCGGGCTCACAGGGCTGAAGCAGCACGAGTGCGGGTTTTTTGATTTTCGCTTCGAAGCGAAAATCACCCGCGCTCGCACAACGCTCCCGGCGCCCGCGCACACTTACCTCTCGTGCGGAGCGTTGGGAGCCGGCCGGGTCGTGCTTCCTTCCCTCCGCCCCTGCGGAAGGAAGGGACGGGGCGGGGCACTAGCGTGACGGACGCGACACGTTCTGCTTCGTGCGCGCGCAGGCGGGGGGCGGACGCGACAAGCGCCTTTCTCGCGCACGCGGGGGCGGACACGACAAGCGCCTTTCTCGCGCGTGCGGGGGGGATGGAGGGGACAGGCTCCTTTCTCGCGCGTGCGGGGGGGATGGAGGGGACAGCCTCCTTTCTTGCGCGCACGCGGGGGGGAATGGACGGACGCGCGAGCCGCCGCCGCCTCGGGAGGCTGCCGTTTCCCCACTCGTTCCTTTGCCTGCGGAAGAAAGGAGGGGGAAGCGGCAGCCTCCCGGAGAAGGCTTCTTGTGCGAGCCGCCCTCCACCGTCGCACGAGCGCCGGCACTGCGAAAAGGGCCAGAGTTTCCTTTGAAAAGTTTGGAAATTTCACTGGGATCTGAATGCTGTGGCCACATTATTGACTAAGGATGGTTATAGGATCATCTAATCTGTTTATTACAACAACTTCATTAGCTACTAGTCGATTTCTGGTCACCCATTCTGTTTATGACCTATAAAGCTTTAAACAACTCGGGATCAGAGTAGTTGATAGAATCTGTTTTCCCACATGAGCCTGCTCAGGTCTCAAGATCTTAGGGAGAGATACTTATCTTGTTCCCATCAGCCTTGGAACTAGTGGCTGAGCCCATATGATTTACCACTACAGATAGCTCCCATGCTGCATGAAATAATGGTGCCATCACCACCTTTGCTTGGATCTATGTTTGGTGCAAACATGAAGAAGGGCTTTATCGGTGGCTACTCCCAGGTTTTGGAGCTCCCTGGTATTGTAAGTCAACATTAGGCCATTCTCTGTGGACTGTAGGGCACCAAGACATGACCTTTCTGTCCAAACATGCCCTTGATATTTAAGCTGGAATATGGTTGGAGAGGGCTTCAATTGGATAGATAGTGCTGCTTCTTTATTATTGATGTGTTTCCATGTTTTTTTAAAGTCTGGCTTTGCATCTTAATTGTATTAGTTTTTATTTGAATTTATTGTTGTTAGCTGCCTTAAGTATCATTTCAGATAAAAAGGTGTAACATAAATAAAATTAAATGTGTATGCATTTAATGGGGAATATATATAGTGGGGTTCTCTGCTGCTGGTAGAAGCATCCCTAGAGCAGAGTTCCATTTAAACCACTCCAGCTTATGTATAGGGATATGGGGACAAATTCTACTAGCTCCCCTTTGCAGCTCCCACTTAATCTGTAGAGTTACTTTGGAACTGAGGAGGGGTGGGCATTGGAAAGTAGCAAAAATAAGGAGCAGAGGAAAGTAGCAAAAATCAACTCCTTTTTCCATTCTACCAGCTTCAGTGGTATCAACCCTTTGCAAATATGGAAAACACTCTTCTGTCCATTGGAGGATGATACTTCATTCAGTACAACTGTTGGTTCCTATGTTAGTGAGGTAGTAAATCTGCCTCAAGTTTTAATCTGAACTTCAAAAAAATTAACCAGAGTGCCCATCTCCAAAATGGGTTCTGCATCTTGGATAGCTTCTTTAAAGTTTGGATTAAAACCTGCAGGGACATGGAAGCCATTGGCCGTTATTCTCATGGAGCCACAATATTTGGGGATTTGAGCTAGCCTTTCCTGCCCTCTAAAACTGTACCTCAGTTCTTCTAAAATTTTGATAATTTGGTCTTCGTGAAACCTGGAGGCCCATTTCCCCCCTCATTTTCAAAAAGGAGATGCTTTCAGAATACAGATCTGGATTTGTGTGGTATGAGGTGCTGTGGGGGAGGACCTGTTCTTGCTGGCCTCCAGAAGAGGAAAGGCCAGTATTGATGATGGCAGGTACAATGTGGCATGACAGTAGGCATTTGGGGTGGAGCTGGGGTGGGGTGGGGTTATTAGCTCTGCTGACCCTTCATATCCTTTGGGATAACACTTCACAATGGAGCAGAGGGTGGAGGATGGAGCAGAGCAGCAGGGAAAAGACAGCAGCAGCAGCAGCAGTGGTCTTTGGAAGGCACTAGCAGGAAAGATGTTGGGTTTGTGCTTGCTTACCAGTGTGGCCAACAGTTCTATGGCAGGTGGTGTTTGGGGGGGGGGATCCAGCTCATTAAGGGCAGTTAATGCTTAGAGGGAGGACTCAGGAAGTTGAGGGCTGTTGTCGTTGCATTTGTATTAGGCCTAGCTGCGACATCGTTCCCCCCCCCGCACCCAGTTGTTTAATTCCATTATTCAGTAATGGAGGGCTTCTGGGGCCTGCTGAGGCCTTGCCACTGCCAGGCAGCTTTAGTTCCCACTGTAGCATTCCAGGCAGGTAGATCAGCCCCACTAGGACTCTGCCCATTTTTTATCAGGCCACTTGGCCTGTGACAGCCCTTAGGGCCTAATACATCTCAGAGCAGGTCTCTTGATAACTCACAGGACTTTTGGTGGGACTAGTAGGCTGGGCCAGGCCACAGCAACTGCACAGTGCCAGTAGACATCACCAGGCAGTGGCAATTGGTAGGCTCTTTGGAGGCCCAGTAGGCCTCCGCTAGGCTGCAGCAACTGGAGGCCATTTGGAAGCACAGTAGGCCCCACTGGGCTACAGCAGCTCTGTAGTCCTTTTGGCCCCACTAGGCCAGGTTCTTTCAGAAGAAGAACTGGATTGCTTATAGCTACACAGGTCAGTCTTGTTATTCCCAGCAACAGAGTGTTTGCTTTTAAGACTAGATCTTCATAACACACATGGAAAAAAAGCACTCACTTATCCCATTTCCAGCCCTTTGTCATGTGCTAAACATTCAGATCAACAGAGCAGCAGAAGAACATCAAAGAATAATCTCAAATGGTTTTTCATGTCTTCATATTTTTCCATTTTATCTTTTAAAAAAGCTGTGGCACTTTTATCCTTTCCCATCTTTTCCAAAAGGAGGGAATATTTGGCAGGTGCTTGCATCCAAAGAAATTATGTGGTTTTATTCAGTTCCATCAGGCACATCATCATCCATTATTGAATGACTGGGTTACAGCAACAAGGACCAATGCTCAACTTCTTTTGTGAATAATATCCCCAGATGGATTTAAGCAGATAAATAGGAGGGGGAAACTCTTTTATGAAAAGCCCAATAGGTTTAACACATACTTTGGCTTTGGATGACGCTGGCACTGAGAATTCTCATTCATTACCTGTGAAGTGTGATTTGTCTGGGATTTTCCCCACCTTTCTAGAATTAAGACTTAAACTTTTCTATCATTTCACTGTACTGTGCTCAGAAAAAAAATTGCATAGAATCACCAACTAACATAAGAGACTAAGGAAAAGTATTGCATGTTCTGAGGCACTCATGTATAATATTGTTGTTGGGGTTTCTTGCCATTTCCTTTGCTGGTTAACTAACATTTGTTCACAGTCCAGTATTATATTTCCTATCAGAAAAGTCAAAGAGGAGGAGTCTTGTTCCTGGGATTGAAACCCAACAAAATGGCTACCACAGTAGACAAATATGGCTTCTGAATCATAAATGTAGACATGCAGAAAGATCACAACTTACCACATCCCAGCCCTGCTCACAATTCAAAAAATTTCCAGATATGTCAAGCTTTTTACCTTGCCACATGTCTGTGCCATGTTGGAAACAGATAACTGATACCATGGTGAGAAAGTTCATCAAGGGGTAATTTTCTTGAGTGAGTAGTTTCATTGAGCAGATCTTAGAAGGACCTTGCCTATGGGCTACAACCCTAACAGGGGCAAATCTGTCATTAGGTAGAGTGAAGCAACTGCCTCAGGCACCAAATCCTGAAGGGCAGCAGTGGTAGCCTCTTGGCTATTCTTCCTGGAACATTTCCACATGACATTCTTATAGCGCGATGATTCCACTTTCAACCTCTTATGGAATCCTAGGGTTTGTAGTTCTGGGAGGGTCCAGCCGGAGGTTCCATAGGAGGTTAAAAGTGGAATCATAGGAGGTTAAAAATGGAATCATCGCGCTATAAGAGTGTTGTGCGGGAACAGCCCTGGTCTTCCCAGATTTTCCTCTTTGTTGGAAGATAAAGCTGTGTGTGCAACACAACTTGTTCTAGGCCCTCTTGACTACTCTTCTCCTATCATCAGTATTCAAGTAAGATAATGCTGCCAATCCAGTCAGCTTCTGAATGTAAATTGAGCAGCAGGATGGTGGGGGCAGGGGAACGGTTGCCATCTTGCCCTTTGCCTGAGGCAGCAAAAGCTCTTGAACCAGCTGAGAATACCTAAACTTGGCAAATCTCTTATCACTAAGAGACCTTAAGCCTAAGGTACAGGCAGATCATTGAAGGTATAAGCCATTTCCACACTATACTGTTATAGTGTTATTATTCCACTTTCAACATCCTATGGAATCCTGGGACTTGCAGTTTAGCGAGGGGCATTTAGAATTTTCAGCCAGAGAGCTCTTTGACCTCAGGAAACTACAAACCTCAGAATTCCACAGGATGTTGAAAGTGGAATAATAGCACTATAACAGTGTAGTGCTGCAATGGCCATAGAATCAAAGTACTGCAATGCATTTTACATGGGGCTGTCCTTGAAGAGTGTTTGAGAGCTGCAGCTAGTGCAATCTTTCTTTCTTTCTTTCTTTCTTTCTTTCTTTCTTTCTTTCTTTCTTTCTTTCTGTAATAGCTAGACTGTTGTTGGGAGTGCATCTTACGAAACTCTGGTCTTGTAAGATTGAGAGCTGAGAGGTGCTATATAAATCCTACAAACAAACACACAAATTTGTATTTGTAAAGGTGATGGCTTTCATGGCTGGAATCCATAGGTTGTTGTGGGTTTTCCCACAGGCCAACTATAACATATGCAAAATGCTCCCTCCCACCCGGGGACTACACAAGTATATATACTCTGTCTCACTTCCAAGCCACCAGATCCTCTGAAGATGCCAGCTACAGATGCAGAAGAAACATCAGGAGAAAATTTGTATTTCTTACATTGCTATTCCACCACTCCCTCCAAGAGATCAAGATGGTATACATGGTCTTCCTCTAAGTTGTCACCCTCACAACAGCCCTATGAAGTCGATTACGCTAAGAGGTAGCAACTGGCTGCTAAGACCAACTAGGAATCTTCTTGGCCAAATTGGAGATTTGAACTAATCTAATCACTAGACTGTGCTGGCTATTTGACATTTTAGGCAGGACCCATTTCCACTGCAAGCAGGAAAGAAAAGGTCACTAAAGCCTAGAAGATCTGATAGATGCAGGGATATTAGATATTCTGACAATTTCACATTGGCTGGAATCCATCCTGTCTGCAAAGCAGCTTGACACTAAGTCAGCAGGAGTCACTGGAACTGCTGAGTCACAGAACATAAATGAAGAAGATAGATTGGCAAAAGCTAAGCAAAGACAAAACTTACAATTTGGTTCTTAGTTTTAAAATGACAAAGGGAATCTTTCCCTGATGAGTCTAGAAATCCAAGAGGAGAAGCCAATATCTAATTAAGCAGGGTTGGGCCAAGATATTTTTCTGCTACGTAGATGGGGAGCAGCAAATATTGCCCTCACTTGCCCACCCACCTTAAAGCCAGATAAGCTATTTTGCTACACATTTGAACAAATCCTGGCAGCACTGCTTTCTCCATCTTTGGCAATACAAATACAATTATAAATCAATTAACTAATAATTTCATGACACTGCACATCTTCTTCCTTGAGGCAAGACCAGCTGAACTGTTGCTGAGGAAGAGCAGCAAATGTTAGTTTGTTAATTAATTAATTATCCTGGCTTTCTCCCAGTTTGGGATCCAGGTTAAAACAGAATGCAACTTTATAGACTCCATTCTTCATAATAAAAATAATTTGAAAATTAAATGAGCTATTATGTATTTAAAAACAGTGCTAATTTAAAACAGTTGAAGAGACTTAAAGCATGATGATGAGACTACAAATATGGCACCCCCCCCCATTAAAAGACCAGCATTAAATCAGTTAACAGTCAAAGGCCCTCATAAATAAAAAGATCTTTGGCCATTTCTGCACTACACGGTTATAGTGCTATTATTTCACTTTCAACATCTTGTGGAATTCTGGGGTTTTACTGAGGCCAAGGAGCTCTCTGGCTGAGAATCCTAGATGTCCCTCCCTAAACTGCAAACCCCAGGACTCTGTAGGATGCTGAAAGTGGAATAATAGCACTATAACAGTGTAATATGGAAAATAAAACAGAGGTGTGTGTGGTCAATCTAATCTCCAGTGAGAGTGAGTTCCAGCCACCAAGACATTTCTCTCATGTGTCCTCATCAATTTTTTTCTGTGTCAGTGGTGGAACAGGGAGAAAATCTTTTGCAAAGGATTTTAAAACTCAGGCAGTCTCATAGGGAAATTCATAGTGTGTGCACACTGCCCAATTATAACAGTGTGGTATCACTTTAAATGCCACAGCTCCATCCTATAGAATTCTGGGATTTGTAGTCTGGGATTTTTAGCCAGTTTTTATCTATACAGTCATATACAGCTTCAGTCCAGACCGTCTGAAAGACTGTGTCCCTTCCCGCACGTTACCTGCTTGCGGAGGTGGGGGGTGCCATTCGCACAAGCAGCCTTTTGCGCGAGGCACCCTCATCGCTCCTCCGTTCTTCCACAGCTGGATTGACGCTCGCGCGGCCATCGCGCGAACGCCCCGCCCCTTCCTTCCGCAGTGCAGCCTGGGAGCTGTAGGCTGTGCTGGGGGAGAAAGCGTGACCGGTCTGGCTCGCCCGATGCACCGCACAGTAGGTAAGTGCGCGCGGGCCCCAGGAGCATTGCACGACTGCGCACCATTTTGACTTAAAGCCGAAAATAAAAAGGGGTGTGTCTGCTCTGCATCTGGCTCTTGAGCGTTGCGTAAATGGGAGTGCGTCATACGGACCACCGCTCCCATTTACGCGATGCTAGAGGGGCCTCTCTCGCAACAGAAACTGCATGCAAAAAGAGCCAGCATCTCACAATATAAACCTACTGGAGTTTTAAGATCATCGGGAGATAACTATCTTTCTATCTCACCACCATCACAGGCATATTTCATGAGAACACTGGAAAGAGCCTTCTTGGTGGCTGTTCCTAGACTATAAAATTCCCTCCCATGAGAAGCCAGGTTGGCCCCTACTCTGTTCTCTTTCTGCTGGAAACTGAAGCCATTTCTGTTTATCCAGGCCTTTGGCTGTTAACTGCCTGTTGCAGAAGTTATTTTAATTGGAGCATGTATTATATTATTATTGTTGTTATTGTTATTGTTATTATGATTATTAAACAGTGTTAAAAACTGTTTTAAATGGGATTGCTTGTTTAATTTTAACTTTGGTACTAGCCACTGTTTTAACTGCATTTTGTTTTAATTCAGACTGTGAGTTGTCTTAGATACCACATTGGGAGAAAGGTGGAGTATACATTTAATAAATAAATAAATATTTAGAATTCACTACACTACAGGTCTAAGAATATTAAGTCCCTTACTAAACTACAATTCCCAGGATTTCCTAGGTTGGAACTATGATAGATAAAGTGGAATAAAACTGCTATAATTGTGTAGTGTGGATGCAACATCCCTGAAAGTTTCCAGTTTCCAAAGGCAGACCCATGCAGAGTGTGCTGCAACAGTCTATATGGGATATAATCAAAGCATGTGCCACCTTAGCCAGTTCTGACATATGCAGGATGGTGTCCCACACTTCCTAAAATCAAGGAACATAGTATTCTAGGCCAATCAAGTTATTCTGGCACATCTCCTACACCTTGCAACATCTCACAGATTAAAACTAGGACATGTGTGGCCAAGAAACATCAGAATGCAGCCAAGATGGTAAAAGTTATTAATGAGGAAGAGCACACAAACTAGGAAGTGCTGCATAAGGCCCTTTCCGCAGCAATCTCCCATTCTGCCGTGGGGAAGGGAGAAGAACAGGACTGTGACAACGCTTCTGCATGATGTCATTGTGGTCCCACTCCTCTCCTGTCCCCAGGAGGTGCGATTGCAGGTTAAATCATTGATGGGTTTTCCCTATCAATGACCCCCGATTGCACCAACATCTTGCACTTACCTGTCGTGTGGAAAGGCAGGAAGCATGATGGTGGCACTTCCTGCCCCAGCGCAGGCTGGGAAAGTACCTGGCTGAGCTGCAGAAGGAAGTGGCATGTCCATTGCATTCCTTTCTACAGGGAGCCGGTGCCATGTAGAGGGGAAAGCTGCCATTGCACTCCCTTCCTGTTAGAGCCACTGCCAGGATTATCACCAGATGCCGCCACAATCAGGGAAGCTATGAAAAGGCCTAAGTTTGCTTTTGCCTGAAACTTCTAGGAAAAGGAAGACTCCACCCCTCCTCTTCTCTTCTCCCAATGAGGTAGCTGAGTATAAACTTCTTTTGCACTTTGAGCTCAGTTTGCAGCAACTGAAGGAAGAAAAGAAAAAGTGGGAAGAGGAGAAAGAAACTATGGCCATTTCCACATGGGGTTTTTAAAATGGAGCAGAGGGTCCTCCAGGGAGGATGTCTGCAGTTGGGAGTGGACTGGATCAGACCTACTTAACGTAGATCCACACCTCAGCCCTCTCCGGAATGACCCCAAGTGGTCATCCAGCGTGCTTTTGAAAGACCGCTAAAAACAGGTCTTTCAAAAGCACGGAGCATGCCAGTGCGAGCCGGCTCCCTTGTGCAGATTTGCAGGCTCTCCCCAATGCGAGCCTGTGATCTGCAGGGGGCAGGCTTTAGGCTGGCGAGCTTCAGCAGTTGGTCGAGACCCTTGACCAACCGGAAGCCACCATTTGGGGTGCCGGAGCAGTGCGTATCGATGAGCACGCACTGCTCCGGAGTGGCGTGGACCAGACCGGGGAACCAAGAAGTCCAGTAAGTAGCATCAAGGGGCAATTCCCTCACCCCGTGTGGAAATGGCCTATGATATTTTAAAAGCAGCTGAGAAAGAGGGATGGCAGAGAATTAATCAGAACTTTCCCTGGAACAGTTGAAGGTTATGCATGTCTCCATCACTGTGAGTGAAAACACCACTGTAACAAATTGAAGAATTAAAATTTGTTGCCCTTTCCTGACATCCAAGATCTAGTGCCTGAAGGAATTGCCTCACTGTGCCTCATGGTAGGGCTGATCCTGCAAGGCAGGAACTTTTATTGGACCAATTTCAGTCAGTGAAGCTATTCAGCCTTTCAAAAATCATAAAACTCTTCAACGGGCAAATCCCAAAACTCAAATGCTTGCATTAGCTAAGAAATGCTGTATATTTAGGAGCAATTATAAGATCAAATTCCCTGGACTTTGAAAAATAATTGGAAGATTTTAAGTGCTTATATAACATGAATAAAATGACTGAATAATGTTGTTGTTGGAATAGAAATCATATACCTGCTCCCAGATTTTTCTTGTAAATGATTTACATTATGAAAAAAAAAAATGGCTGCGCCAACATTCAAAGCATGATAGAAAGAGCAAAGATAAATTAGAGAACAGATATTAAAATGATAGGTAAGAAAGAAAAGGTATTGAAGAAAGTTGGCCATTCCGATTTTAAATCTTTACAACTGTTCCCTATTTCAGCATCACAAAAGTTTCTCACTAAAATACCCCCAAAGCACATAGAGAAAGGTCTCTTTCTGGTACATGTCAATTTCATGTGCTCATTCATAAGTCTGCGCCATCAGTGCATGAAACTTCGAGTCCAACTGCACCTATCACACAGCTGAAATTTACTTTTTTAT
Organism: Ctenosaura bakeri; assembly: GCA_948474755.1. NCBI lineage: Eukaryota > Metazoa > Chordata > Lepidosauria > Squamata > Iguanidae > Ctenosaura > Ctenosaura bakeri. Next base: position 42,009 of record CAOLHI010004390.1, on the reverse strand, counting down.
TTTTTTTATTTTTTATTTTTTATTTATTTATTGCTCTGAAGTATACATATAGAATTCCAGTCTGGATGGGACTAGCATGCACTGCTGAGGGAGATGTAATTGCCCCCCAAGTTCATTTTTGCTGCAGAGGTTTTCTTCCTTCTTTTTAGCCCCTCTTTTCAGGGAGAGGAATTTGCAGATAAAAGCCAGATGCGGGGAGGTTTAAACCGCTCCTACCTTTCTGTGCTGGCCTAGACCCAGACTAGAGTGGCATGTGCTTATTTTAGTGGGTTTGTTTTTTAAAGATGACGTTTAACTGTACAATGCATGTTTAATGAACTGTGCAGTTTGATTTTCATTGTTAAGGTATTTTTCATAGAATAGAAAGGAACTAGTAATTTAGGTATTCCTGTCTGAGGAGCCATGTGGTATAGTGGTTTGAGCATTGAACTATGACCCTGAAGACTCTGGAAACCACTGGGTGACCTTGGGCAAGTCACACTCTCTCAACTTCAGAGGAAGGGAAAGGCAAACTTCTGAACAAATTTTAGCAAGAAAACTGTGATATGTTCACCCTAGGGTTGTAAACGACTTGAAGACACATAACAACTACAATCTGAGGGGCAAGGGATCTGACTCTTGGTGGAAAGAAATAGGTGGGGGGAAAAGAAAGAATGAAAAGGATGGGGAAAAATTTTTCCCACCATTTTGGCAGGAGACTCCACCCCCCCCCCAAAATAACCCAGCCATAAGCAGTTACTAGGTACCTGAAAAAGAGTTAAATGATAGAAAATACAACTGAGAATCCAATTCAATTTTAGTCCTAACTAGAGTAGCAAAGTAAAATGAATGGCACTTTTTATCAATGGTAGATTATGTCCCACTGATTTCAGTTGGTCTAGTTTAATTGGGATTAAGATTGCAATTGCCAGAGAGACAAATGTGGAAGTGATAGGATAAGAGCTGTTCACCAGTGGAACAGATTGCCTCAGGAAGTGGCAAGGGTCTCCATCTTTGGAAGTCTAAACACAGGGGACGGATGGCCGCCTCTCAGGAGTGCTTTACTTGTGTATTCTTGCAGAGCAGGGGTTGGACTGGATGACCCTTCCAACTCTATGGTTCTGTAACACCTTCTGAAACCTGAAGGAGAAGTCATAGGAGCAGTCAGTTTAGAAGTCAGGAGAAAAAAGTGAAACCCATGACTGACAATAATCACAGATTTGTCTTGGCAATTATTTATCAAGAGGAGTTTTGCCATCGCCTTTCTCTAAGGCTTAGAATGTACAACTTGCAGGTCACCCTGGGGTTTCCTTAGCTGAGCAGGGATTCAAACCCTGGTCTCCCAGAATCCCAGTCCAACGCTCTAAACATGACATCACACTGACTCTCTTATCTGGAATTTCTCAATCTGTTCAAGGACAATGCTGGCATCTGAACACAGGTCTATCCCAACTAAGGCCATTTCTGCACTAGCCTGTTATAGCGCTACGATTCCACTTTCAACATCCTCTGGAATCCTGGGGTTTGCAGTTTGGGAGGGGCCAATTGGCCCCTCCTGAAACTGCAAACCCTAGGATTCCAGAGGATGTTGAAAGTGGAATTGTAGCGCTATAACAGGCTAGTGCAGAAACGGCCTAAGACATGATTTTGTGTTTTATCCTTAGAAATTACCATGGTTCAGTCACTGGCCAAATCAATACAGCAAAATGAGGCTGTCAGGGGACATACTGCAGCCATGCATCAACCCAACAAATCATAGGTGTCTGTTCACATTCTATTATTTTAATTTTAAATATGGCAATAGAAAACTTGTTGCTGACATCTATCCATCCATCTGTCCATTTAATTAAAAAGATGTGTATGTTACTCTTTGGGACTAATAATCACAGAGTGCTTAACACTCAAATAAACATATACCATTAAAATGATAAAACATACAATTAAAACAATGAAATAAAACCAGAGAGGCAGTAAAACCACTGCAATAGAATCAGTGGGATCAGAAACCAATCTTTTTTTAAAAAATTAAAGACTGTATGAAACAGTTCTCAGCAGCACGGTAAATAAATTAGCTCTCTTATTTTTACTGTGACTGTTTTGATACATTGTAAAAATATAGTTTCAGTTCAAGCAATGAAGACTGGGAAAAATATTAGTATTAAAATATTAGTATTAAAAATAACAATGTAACAATAACTATAGCATTATGTTGTTATTCTTAATACGAATACTAGTGTCTGTTATTTGTGATTGTTTTACATCATAACAAAATAGGCACAGAAACAATAAGAGATCTAATTTATTTGTTATATTGCTGAGAATTGTTAATAATCAGGGCTTAGGAAAGTTACTTTTTGGATTATATTTCCCAGAATTCCTCAGCCCAGCTTTACAACTGCTCGAGGGATTCTGGGAGTTGTAATCCAAGAAAGCCTCTCCCCCACCCCAGTTTTAGCCATGATATATACACAGGATTAATGACTGTGCAAATTGTAATTCAAGTGCCTATCACGCATTAAACATGTAATCTTATTTTCTATCTGGTAGAACCATGCATGTAATTTTATTACTATACTATGACATAGAGAATATGAACTCTTTACTAATGATTTGAAATACATTTACTGCCCACACACATGGTAACACTGTTTTCTGTTCTTCCATCTTAGCCACTTACATTTTAGAACCCCCAAGAGGGAGTTAAGAAATTAGACTAATTGCTTAACAAATTGTCATGTTAAACCCAAGCCATTTTAAAATGATATAAAACCAAGTCATTTCCTTTCCACGTCTGCTTTCAGTCTTCCATGCTTTAGGTTGCCCAGGCTAATTAATTTCAAAAAATTGATAGCATAAATGGGTGCCAGGATGAAATTGCATTTACTAAATTGTAGCTTTGAGCCAGGTGTTTAATTTATAGACAAGTTTCTGAAAGCAGCCACTTCAAATGGAAGTTTAAACTGCCCATCTAATGGGCCACACCGAAATTATATCCACATTCCTTCATATTCCTTTTATGTACATCCTTACCATATTGCTTTGTTGAAATCTTTCTATTACTGAATTTGCATTAACAATCCAGCCATAAATTTCAGTTCAGTTCTATATAGTTTTATTCAGTTAGACTAAACTGTTTTTCAATGGTATACATTTTTGCTGTTAACATTTTTTTACTGTATGCATGGCTTTGTGCATATTTTACTACAAAATCTACTTCATGGTTTTGCGGGCTTTGTCTTGCAACAAGTCATGGGGGGCAAAATGGATCCTTTCATCAAGAATTTCAGATCCAACAAATTCTAGCTTTACTACTGACTAGGAATGTAAGTACTCAATTTAATATTTAATATTTAAGATATTTCTATATCAACTCCCAGCCCACAAGGACCTGATGCTTTGAACAAATAAAAGCAGTTAGAACAGTATGGCTGGGATGGATAAACTGACAACATTAATCAGAGAAGAATCTTTAACAGAATTTAGATCTCAATTGGATAAGGTTATAACTTATTTAAGAGTCATTGGGGAAAGAAATGCAACATTGGGTTTTCAGTAATAAGAACAACAATAAGGCTTATGGTAGAGTAATTACCTTATTTTCTTATTTTTGTATAGTTACTTATATTTTTAAAATAGTACATATTTTACCAAATGTTACTAAACATTTATTAAATATGAATATTGTATTATCATTTAAAATATTATTTGGTAGATATTTTAAATAGTAAGGTAACTCAAGTAGCAAATCCTTCTATATGAAACTTTTATACAAGTATAGTAATAATAATAATAATATTGCATAATGTTTTTAAATTTGGACGAATTTTAACATTTTGTATTTAGATCTGCCTTCTGAAGTTTTGGGAATAATTTTCTTTTGTGTAATTCCCTTTGTAGTTAATAGTTTGTGGTTAAATTGTGTAGTTAGTTGTTAGTAGTGTTTTCCTATATTTTATACATTAGAGTCTACGATATTAGTGACAGTTTTTACTGTACTGGAAAACTGTTTTAATAAAAATATTTCTTAAAAAAAGAAATTAAAACAGTTCAAAGATAAAACATTTTAAAAACACATATATCTTTTGAAACTTCTTAAAGCAATCTAAAAACAATCCTCATGTACAGAGCAATATCTGAAATGCTCGAAGTATTTGAGTATTTCGTCTTCACATTTGTGAACAAATAATTTCCACAAATTTTCCTGGCTACAAAAGAAAACATTGCTGCACAGCTCTCCCTCAGTATTCACAGCACCTGAAGTGTTTCAGGAAATTATTCTATGCAGAAATAAATGTGGGGATTTTATACGAAAAGCAATTTTGTATCAAAACTTTATGTGGCTTTCTAGACACATTTCATTTTTGTTTGGGAAAAAAGTGTAGGTTTTGTGTAAAACAGATTTTTCATGAGGAGAGGGTAAAAAAAAACACGCTTTCTAGAAACCCATCTCTGTGTTTTTTGTTTTGTTTTGTTTTGTGGGGTTGCAAAATAAGTGTACAAACATGATTTTTACACCAAAAAAAATGTGTGTTTCTGGAAAGATTTTTATTTTATTTTTTTTGCATTTAAAAATCTCTCTCACACACATGCACACATACACACACAGACACACACACATATTTCCACAGAAATCCACACAATTTTTTTGTGCAATTCTCCCCTAATTTTGCAGAAAAAAAATGTGTTTCTCAAAAGTTTTTTGCATAAAAAACCTGCTTTTCACACAACATTTTTTCATGCAAAAACCACTGTTTTATGACAGGCAAATTTTTGTTCAGATTTGATGTTTCTCTCATACACTAACATGTACACACACACAATCTGGAAACTCTTTTTTGGCATGAAAAATTTGTTTTTTATCACAAATGTTGTGTATAAAACTCACATGTTTTCCTGCACAGAATAATTTCCTGAAACATTTTGGGATGTGAAATATCAGATCAAAACTGCACAAAATTCTGAATACTGCATGTTTTTTCTTGGCTGTCTGGGAATTTACTTTCTAGCCAGGAAACAAATACAGGAAAATATTCTTTCCATCCCTACTACTGACAAATATAAAAAAATCTATAGCTATAGGGAGAGGCAGGTCAACTCGTACATCTCTTTCCTCTATCAGTAAGTATTCTTTTGGAGGAGGAAGGGAAGGTGAATTAGATCCCACTGAGGAAGAAGATGCTTGAAATTCCTTCAAATAGCACTACCCCACTTTGTTCCTCTTCTCAGTGGCCCTTATTTGACCCTGACTAGATGGAATGCTATTGTCAGGTATCTATAAATCTGAATTGAGCAAATAGAGTGGTCTTGGGGAGGAAGAAAAATTTCACCCCAGACCTGAAAATATATCAACCTTAAAAAACAAAACAAAACAAAAAAGTGGACAGAAATGCCACTCTATTTTTTTTTCCTGTTTTAAATTCTGTGGTTGTGGAATATGAAAAGTTCTGCACCCTTTTTAAGCATACACACACAACCTCCCCCTTTTTTGACAAAAATCTGAGGGCACTAGGCTGCAAAAATATCTTTTGTGCCATATATGACCTGCAACCTGCATTTTCCCATCCCTTGATATATGATAAAGATGTCTAGCGTACAGATGGAATTAAGTGGGTTTCAGAGTAAAAATTCCATACTTTCACTTCAGTGGAATGATAGGGAAGGCCATAATGGAGACAATGATGGCACAGAATCCAACAGAAAACTTAACATGAGGTAGACTTCTCTACAGATCTTCATGGATAGCAATGTGAGGGCCAATAATTTAGAAGTGGGGGCATGTTATGTGACTCCCTCCCTCCTAAAAATAGTCAAGGTGATGCTGAGAAACAAAGTGAAGTCAAAAAGAAATCCTAAAAAAGAAAGGGTTATAGTAGAGGAAGATTTCAGCTATCCTGGGTAAATCCATACTAGTCACAAATAAAGTCACATAGAGGCTGTGGTGAGCGTACACCTAAGCCCCATGCTGAACACCACTATGTTCCCAGTAGCATTTGAGAGTTTTTTTCACCTTGAACTGACTGGAAACAGTGATCATTGTGCAGCATCATGATGCTGCTGCAGCTGATGATGATGATGATGACCACCCTATCCAAGAGATTGCCAGTGGGATTAGCTTTGCTCAGCCAAGGAGGTTATTGCAAAAAAGAAGCTGTGCACAGAAAACAGAAGCCCTGATCAAAATTGGAGAACATACTTGCACAAAAGAAATGTAAGAGACAATAAAGGATGCAGAAGAAGTATTTGAGAGCATAACAACATAAAAATTAAGGTCAACCATTTCAAAAAAAAAATTAAATATATCAGAATCGGGAAACCAGATAGCAAAACAGTTGGACGTCTTTTTAGTTTAATTCTTGGATGACAGGAGAGTTTAAAGCATGCTAAAGAATGACAGGGAATTCATGACTGTGTAAGTTTGCCTTCTCTACTTCCCTGCCAAAGTGACTTTGGTCAGCTGGTAATGAAAGTAGGCCTCCAAAGGGAGAGCTAACCATCCCTGAAGTGGTAATCCTGTGTCTAGCCTGTGCCACTTCAGAGGGTTGGAGGGGAGGTGGCATAGTCTTACATATAGAGTGATCTTTACCTATAAAGAAGAAGTCAGGAATAAGGGTTATAATATAAGCTTCTTCCTTACACATATTTTTCTGTGTGCAGTTTTTAAAATGGAGATGATCCCATCATGTCAGCCCAGATGTAGCCCAGATACATGTTTATCACCTCAGTAAAAACTAGGCTTTTGTCTGCAATGCAAATGCACCCTATTGTAATCATTTACGCTATAAACACCTGTCGGGGATTGCACAGCTCTAAGTGAATCATGTTGTGGAATATGTTGAAGGATAGGCTCAGTGACCCTTGATGAACTTTCTGGTGTTTTGACTTTCCAGTTCCATAACTGAATGATCACCTAGGAAAACCATTTCACTGTAAACTAGGCTTCTATGTAAATAATTCAAGTGCACACCACCATCCCTGAGATAAGAGCTACAAATTCCATTGTGAAAGACCACCCAAATCATCCTTTATTTTGTTCATGCTGGCTTTCTGTGTTATCTCTCACAAACCAATTGTAAAAAGATAGAGCAGGAATTGTTTGTAAATGTTGCTTATATTCCCAATCCCAACTTTGTTTTCCATTTGGTTATTCATATTCTTAAAATCCAAGTAAGCAAGTGAAGATTTAGCAAACAAGAATGGACAAACACAAAAGATCTCCCAAAAGGTAAAATCTGTTTACCTTTTGAGGGGGAGCTGTCAGCAATGTGATCATCATGAAATATTAAACTGAAATATTAAAATGAAGTTTTAGATGTAGACCTACAGAGGCCCTTATTGCACTAAGCTCTGATCCCGCATCATCCTGATCCCATCTCCTCTGAGTTAAAACTTATTTTTTCAAATACATTTTTAAGCATTATAGAGCAAAAGTGCAATAGTGTACTGGTTGTCATGCCATTACAACATTGTGTTAGTACAACTTCCAAAAGAAAGGAAGGAAGGAAGGAAGGAAGGAAGGAAGGAAGGAAGGAAGGAAGGAAGGAAGGAAGGAAGGAAGGAATACCCAATCAGGGGCAGTGGGGTGGGGTGAAGGCAGGGCAAAGGAGTGACTGGGGACACTGTAATGCAGAAGGAACATTGGTGGCAATACCACTACCCATCTGCTTAAGGCTGAACAGTGCAGAAAAGAATGTTCCTAACTCGATGGCATCACACAAATGGTGATGCTGGGATTGTGATGCTACAACATGCTAACAGCATCTAGTACAGAAATGGCCCAAATCACTACTTGTTACTGCCCCTACCAGTTCCTACCATTCCCACCAGCCACCAGACTGCCCTCATGCTCCTCAAGAAAATCAAGCAAAGGAGATGAAGGGGAACTGAAAGCTTATAACCACACTGGCTCCAGCCACCCCCACACTCTGTATCATGGTATGAAGCATGATGTGGCACATCAATACTGGCCTTTTACTCATTGGTGGCCAGCAAAGTTGTCTTCTCACACATAACCCTATGCAGCATGGACATGGAGCTGGGTTTTTTCTAGTAAGGTTTAGGAAGAAATAAAGGTTTGTCTTGGGTTCTGGTTTAGTTTCTAGTTTGTTTTGTCTTGCTGCCAAGAGCTAGGCTGGATAAAGATACTGTGTGTGTCTGATATTATGCAGTTTGATTTTATAAATTAACGTCATACCACATGGCTGAACAGTGGTTTGGGGACAAATGAAGGTGGACAGTAGCACTGAACACAAGAAACTGAAGGAAACTGATTTCAACAAGGGCTAAGAAATAGGTGATAGAAGTAAGCTGCTGAAACTGAATGCATTTAGGAGTAAATCTTACTCTCTCTCTCTCTCTCTCTCTCTATTTCTGGACCAACCTGTGAGAGATGGTTGTGTATCTCACAAGCTGAGTAAAGTGAAATTGTCAAACAGAAGGTGAACAACAACTAGTCCTGTACAACCACACAGGGTCTAGCAGAGGAATTAAAAACTGACCGATTGTTTTGTTAAAATATAGCAGGAAACATTCAAAGGCTTATAGTATATTTATTGGTGAGAGGTTCTGTAAACATGGGCTCTTCAAACATGGGAGGAAAGATGGAGAACTGCGTACAACAAAATGCCGGATGAATAAACTCAGACAAAATGCAGATGGAGACTAAAAGTTTCAAGAAGAGAGAGACTGTGGCTAAGATCAACAGACTGAAAGTTACATAACCATGCAATGCCTAAACTTCTAGAATGACATGCGAACTAACAACCTGTGAGCATGCAGAAGTTGTTCACTCCAACACAACTGTACAAACATTGATATAAATATTGATTTAATGGCAAGCGAATGTGAAGTCTGGCAGCAAGATATAAAAAACAAGGAGGAAAACTAGTAGACTATAAACTCTTCCTCTAATTTTCATATAGTCTTCATCTAATTTTTGGCCAAAGTAACATAGTGCCTGTTCATAATAAATGGCTCACAATTTTCACATACAGCCAAAAATGTAGGAAACTTCAAGACACCCTTGACCCTAACACAAGGACAGAACTGAAATAGCCCTTTGTGCTGATGTTGGCTAGGGGATTCTGGGAGCTGGAGTCCTTTTTTCTGAGTTCTTATTGATCATAAATGGAATTATTCCAGTTTTACAAAATGCTACTTCACCCTGGGAAAGTGATTACACAAATAGGTGAGAACTTTTGTTTCAGTTGGTTTTGTATCAGAATTTACTCAACCTGAGGAGTGGAAGAAAATTCAAGTGTGAGGGGAAAGTGAAACAGACAGATTTACCCATTTGCCATGGATGGATGAGAGTTCCCTCCCCACCTCCCAACTTTTTATTGTGAAGAATTTGCCAAAGTCTAAGTATAGCAGAAAGCAAAAGTGACACATTTGCCTTTTCCATACAAAAGCTCCTTGCAATTCTCTGACATGTTAAGAAACCATTTTCATTTAACTAGGATGAAGTTTCAGGGCATGATGAGTCGCTGTCTTGGACAGGACCCAAAGCATTCCTAAGAGTAGTTCAGGATGCCAAAATCACTGGAAAAAGTCAACACGTTGACTGTGCCACATGAAAAATGGAACTTTGAATTGGACTTGATTACATGGTACACAACACTGTAGTTAACACCCTCCTTATCCCAGCAATCTGCAGTTCATTACATCAGCATGATGTTCTGAGGGACACAGACACTTCACACAGGCATAAGAGCATCAGACCATTCACTTGGATTGGATTGCCTTTTTAAATCAGTTATCCTCTCCCCTCCAAATCTTCCCTCCAAATTTTTCTTATTTTGTCATTTCAAGAATGCTCTGAGAGAGAGAAAAAAGACACTGAAGTAAATCTGTATCAAAAGGTCAAAAAGATATGAGGCATCTTATGAGAGAGATTCTTACTTGCTGCTGCAGAGACTGGCATGAGGTATGGCATTCTACAGTCTTTTGAAGTATTGCCAGTGTAAATAGCTTAAAGTAAGAATTTTAGTCCACATAACAAAGTATAGAAAATGAAGGGAGACGTGCATTGAAGGATACAGTCAGTGAGGTTCACAGACAATGCAAGCATAGTTTAACTTTTAGGGTTTTTTTTAAAAAAAAAGGATACTGCAAGCTGCCATTTCAATTCAATACTTTGTATATGAGCTTATCTTTACACGACAGTAAAACTCTTACTGACTTTACATTCAGATCAACAAACGTGCTGTGTATTACTACCATCATTCCAGCACAGGAACTGAAACAATTTGGGATGAAAAGTTCAGGGGCAAAGTCTTGTCTCAGACAATAATAAAAATAAAGAGTTTCTAAATTCAGTTTCATAAGGGTCAGATTGCTACACACAAAGTCAATCCTAGGACATTTCCGCAGTAGCCTGTTATAGTGCTATTATTCCATTTTCAGCATCCTGTGAAATCTTGGGGTTTGCAATTTAGGGAGGAGCTCCCTCCCTAAACTGCAAACCCCAGGATTCCATAGGATGCTGAAAGTGGAATAATAGCACTATAACAGGCTAGCACGGAAATGGCCCTAGAAAAAGTTCCTCTCTTTGGAGCTAAATTCCAATGTAATTCATGGCATGCAGCAATGCAAGCTAAGCAAATGTTCACAAACAAACAGAAGAGGTCTCAATCCAAAGTGGGATCCTATCATGGGTGTGGGAGGTACAGCTGCTTTACTTCTTTGCCCTCTGCTGGGGTTCTGATCGAGATGGAGGAGAGAAGTTCACCTGCAAGTTGCATAATGGAAAAATCCTCTGTTTAAACAGAAAATTTTCCCCAATTCATGTTGCAGGTGTGGAGGTTGGGATTTTGTGAAAGGAGGGCAGCTTGGAAAAGTCCTTTTTAAAAAAGAAAAAAGAAAAAGAGAGAAAATAACTCCCAGAACCCCCCATCCAGCATGACCATGACCCACACCCTTCCTGATCGGCATCAGGAACACAACAGCAGACAATGAATGAAAGCATCTATATCTCTCATGATAGGATTCCAGTTTGTACTGGAGCTTCCACACTTACTTTTGAGCAAGAAAAATGAGTTTACATTGCTGCATGTTACATATCAATAATAATAATGCGTATTTTGGTTACTGGTGATACTGGCTGAGGAGTTCTGGGAGCTATAGTCTAAAAAAGAAACTTTTCCAACTATGCTGTAGAACAGCTCTTCTGGTGAAGAAGGCTGCATAAAATCTAGAAGTTCCAGTTGTGCCTATGGAAAGGTCCATGGCCCTAAGTTTATCGCTACCAGTAAACCCCCCAATGGGGTGTTCTATGGTGGGGAGGTGTAATGACCCTGCCTCCTCCTGTCCAGTAGGAAGAGGATGCCTGAAGATCATCTAGCTGTTACCACCCACTGATTTTACCACTTTCTTGTTTCTCAGTAACTCAGTCAGAAGTTACTGAGGGTTTACCTTGCCTTTTCCACCTCTGCCTCTGCAGAGACTTTCTCTTTCCCCTCACTGTAGCCTTTTTCACACTAGCCTGTTATAGCGCAATGATTCCACTTTCAACATCCTATGGAATCCTGGGGTTTGCAGTTTCAGGAGGGGCCGTCTGGCCCCTCCCGAAACTGCAAACCCCAGGATTCCATAGGATGTTGAAAATAGAATCATCGCGCTATAACAGGCTAGTGCAGAAAAGGCCAGAGATGAGAATCCTATATGCATAGGTGTGCACACACCAAGCAAAAGTATGTTAAAAGAGTGTAGAAAAGAGGAAAAGATTTTATTCTAAAGAAGCGATCTTACATTAGCAAAAGGGTATCTTATACATGAAGGCACCTTTTTCAGGCATGGCTTAGCAGTAGTTACAAAAACAGTGTTGAGTCATATTCAGCTGAGGTTACAAAGAAATGTAAGCCCTAATGTGACTAGTTGAAAATTCCAATTCTGCTCACTGGGAGTCTGAACTCCTTTGTCCAGCCTACAACCAAGCTTCCCTAGCTGAGGCAGGCAGCCTCAGTCCTAAAGTTGTCTCTCTTTTGTCTCTCTGTGCCCTGTGGCATCCCAAGGTTTTATAATCTCTCACCTGGAAGCATCTCTAAGCTTTCACATTTCTGTCCCAAATGATCATCCTCACTGGGAAGTTGTCTCTTGTGATCTCTGTTTCTCCTCTGTGATGCTGACTATAATAAATGTGACTTAAATCAAACTTCATTAACCCTTTGTTTTGCCTGGTGGGGAGACTATACTCCTCAGCTATGTTCCCCAGATAATGGGAGAGCCCATTATCACAGGTAGATGTGCTCCTCTATTCATTGAAGATGCCCCAGAATCACTCTCCACACTCTAGCCTGACGCTAAACAGACTTTGGAAAAGTTACTTTGTTGAAATACAGCTTCCAGAATCTCTCAAATTTGGGGAGTTGTATTCCAAAAAGGTAGCTTTCCCAAGCTCTAGGCATGGCTAATCCTTCCTCCTCCATAAGAATGAGGGAGGGATTGAAAAAAAAAATCCCCAAAGATGTATATCAGACAGGAGGAAGAAAACTCACCACACCCAACCCCACCTGTCCTAACAGGTGCGACCCACTTTGCAATTCCTCACCCCCACACAGGATCTCACTGTGACATATTTGAAGTGCTTGCTTAGTGAAGTATAATAGTTCATGCACCGGTCTTTGATCCTCTTCAGTTAAAGCTGTCAAAAAGAGTATTTGTTCTTTCCCCTGCTCTTCCTATATGTCTTGCTTCAGAAAAAATGATAGCTCAAACAGCAATACAGGAGAGAAGATAGAGTCTAGTGCAGACTTGCAGCCCAGTGGTTCATCATCCCACTGGACTACTATGATTTTTATTGACTGGCTGGATGACAAGGGCTTTCCAACACACTTTTAGGGATATCTGATTTTTTCTGTTATCCTGAGATTGGTGATGTGAGCCAAAATTCCTCTCTCTCCAGCTCTCAACTGCTATCATTGGACAAACTCCAAAATATACTTAAATCTAAGTGCAGTTCTACGTCACACCTTGACTAACGCAAGTCTTTCCCCATTAGGTATATGGTCATAGAAGGAACGGTACCAAGGCACTGCATATCAGTCTTTCCCCATGAGGCATCATCACATGGAGAACTGTACCTGTTACGCCAAGTTATTCGAGCAAGTTCCTCTTCAAACAACAGCAAGGCGTCCAAGAACATCTAGCAAAGAAAACAAGGGCAGGGAAAAATTCCTAGGATACTTTGAATAGGTTACAATTTGTAGATCAAGTTTTAAAAAAACCCACTAATAGAGCATTTTATGGCTCAAAGCTAGTACATATCCAAGGCCATTTCCACACTAGATTATTATAGTGCTGTTATTCCACTTTCAACATCCTGTGGAATTCTGGGGTTTGTAGTTTACTGAAGTCAAAGAGCTCCCTGGCTGAATATTCTAAATGCCTCTTCCTAAACTGCAAACCCCAGGATTCCATAGGATGTTGAAAGTGAAATCATAGCACTATAACAGTTTAGTGCGGAAATGGCTCAAGAGTGGCAAAGCAGCTTAGAAAGACTACTGCGACTCTTTCATGGAGGATAGGGTAATCAATGGCATTAAACAAACAAACAAACCTCCTTCTTTATTTAGCACTGGGTCCAAAATGATTTAAAACAAAAACAAAACAAGCAAACACACACACACACACACAAATGAAAATATAGTATGTTATATGGTTAAAAGAGAATTTTGATAGTTATAACACTGAAAACACAGTTGAAATAACAACTGTTTAAAAGCACATAAACAACAACAATTAAGAAACACAGCAGCTATTCATTATACATCCTGTTCCGTATCCTGCAACATCTCACAGATGAAGACTGGGACATGAGTGGCCAAGCATCATGAGAGTGGGATCAAGAGGGTGAAAGTTATTGATGAGGAAGGACATACAAGTTTTGAGAGGCTGGAACAGTTTGTTTTTGCCTGAGCCTACTAGGAAGGGCAAGATTCCACCCCCAGCTACATTAATTGAGTGCAAACTACTTTTACCCTTTGAACCCGGGTTGCACAAAGGGGAGTAAGGTCATGACAAAGGAGCAAAGTGGGAAGAACACAGCAAAATCAAGGCTTTTTAGAAGCAGCTGAAAAAGTGGGACAACAGCAGATTAATTGAGACTGTTCCTTCCAAATCAGGATAGTTAGAAGGCATGCTATTCCTCAAACGCAGTTAAAGACCAAAGGCCCACTTCAATAGGAAGGTATTTGTCTGCTGGCAGATGGACCACAGGGAGGGGGCCAAATAGCCCACCCATAGAAGGGAGTTCCACAGCCTGGAAACAGATACCAAAGCAGTCTCCTTATGACTTTGTTTTTGTTGTTGTGCCCTTTCAAGTTGGTTCCAACGTATGGCAACTCTAAGGTGAAACAATCATGGGTTTTCTGGCCTTAGAGTGTGTGATGTGCCCAAGGTCACCCAGTGGGTTACCATGGCCAAGCAGGGGATCGAATCCTAGTCTCCAGGTTTGTACTCCAACACTCAAACCACCTCATATGTCATGACTATCATATAATATATCAAGTGTCAGAATGTTACCCTGATTTCTGGGGTCCCGGAGGGACACCTCAATGTGCTCACAATGGGGAATGGGAATTAGCAAGAGCACTGCTAGCAATACGAGAGGCAGGACAACCTAGCGAGATCTTGAACCCAATGTCTACAGGGTCAGGCCGAGTCAAGGAACAAACAGAAGTAAATAATAATAATAATTTCTTTATTCATAGAATCATAGAATCATAGAAATGTAGAGTTGGAAGAGACCACACGGGCCATCCAGTCCAACTCCCTGTCATGCAGGAACACCCTCAAAGCACTCCCGACAGATGGCCATCAAGCCTCTGCTTAAAAACCTCCAAGGTAGGAGACTCCACTACTCTCCGAGGCAGCAGATTCCACTGCCGGACAGCCCTGACTGTCAGGAAGTTCTTCCTGAGGTTCAGGTGGAATCTCCTTTCCTGCAGCTTGAATCCATTGCTCCTTGTCCTGGTTTCTGGAGCAGCAGAAAACAAGCCCCCTCCTTCCTCTACGTGGCATCCCTTCAAATATTTAAACATGGCTATCATGTCCCCTCTTAACCTCCTTTTCTGCAGACTAAACATACCCAGCTCTCTCAGTCTATCCTCATAGGGCATGTTTTCCAGGCCTCTCACCATTTTGGTCACCCTCCTCTGGACTTGCTCCAGCTTGTCAATATCCTTCTTGAATTGGGGTGCCCAGAACTGGACACAGTATTCAAGATGGGGTCTAACCAAAGCAGAGTAGAGTGGTACCAGTACCTCCCTCGATCTAGACACCATACTCCTGTTGATGCAGCCGAGAATTGCATTGGCTTTCTTGGCTGCCGCATCACACTGCTGACTCATGTTCAGCTTGTGGTCTATGAAGACTCCTAGATCCCTTTCACACGTACTGCTATCCAGCCACGTGTCCCCCATCCTATATTTCTGTATTCCATTATTTCTGCCTAAGTGTAGGACCTTACATTTCTCTCTGTTGAATTTCATTTTGTTCGCCCTGGCCCAGCTCTCCAATCTATCCAGGTCATTTTGAATTTTGATCCTGTCCTCTGGCATATTAGCAACCCCTCCCAATTTGGTGTCATCTGCAAATTTGATGAGCATGCCCTCTATTCCTTCATCTAAGTCATTGATAAAAATATTGAACAGCACTGGGCCCAGGACAGAACCTTGTGGCACCCCACTAGTCACTTCTCTCCAGGATGAAAAGCAGCCATCCGTGATCACCCGTTGGGTTCGGTCGGTTAACCAATTACATATCCAATTAACAGTAGCCCTGTCTAGCCCACATTTTACTAGCTTCGATGCAAGAATGTCATGGGGAACTTTGTCAAAGGCCTTACTGAAATCGAGATATGCTACATCCACAGCATTCCCTTCATCTATCAAGCTAGTAACTCTATCATAAAAAGAGATCAGATTAGTCTGGCATGACTTATTTTTGAGAAATCCATGTTGACTTCTCGTGATTATTGCGTTGTTTTCTAAATGATTAGAAACTGAACGCTTAATGATCTGCTCCAGGATCTTTCCAGGTACCGATGTCAGGCTGACTGGGCGATAATTATTTGGGTCCTCTTTTTTTCCCTTCTTGAAGATGGGGATAACATTTGCTCTCTTCCAATCTGCTGGAACTTCTCCTGTCCTCCAAGATTTCTCAAAAATTATAGCAAGCGGTTCCGAAATGACCTCTGCCAGCTCTTTTAATATCCTAGGATGCAATTCATCTGGCCCTGGAGACTTGAATTCATCCAATGCGGCCAGGTATTCCTGTACCACCTCTCTACTTATTAAGTGCCTCATTTCCTCTGCTTCCTCCCCTGCTCCCCTACCGCCAGGTTGAGTGCTTGTATCCTTCTGGGAAAATACGGAGGCAAAGAAGGTGTTAAGTAGCTCTGCCTTTTCTCTCCCCCCTGTGAGTAATTCGCCATCTTCTCTGCGTAGCGACCCTACTGTCTCCTTCTTTTTCCTTTTGCTGCGGACATATTTAAAAAAAAACCCTTTTTATTGTTTTTAATGTCTCTGGCCAGCCTAAGTTCGTTCTGTGCTTTAGCCTTTCTGACCTCCTCCCTACATCTCCTGGCTACTTGCTTAAATTCTTCTTTGGGGGTTTTCCCCCCTTTTCTTCCATTTCCTATACGTGTTTCTCTTAACTCTTAGCTCAGCTGAGAGTTCTTTAGTCAACCATTCTGGTTTCTTCAGATGCCTTCCATTTTTCCTCCTTATTGGCACAGTTTTAGACTGTGCCGTCAGTATCTCCTTTTTAAGGAACTCCCATGCCTCCTGAACTCCTTTCCCTTTCACTATTCCTGACCACGGAATTCCAGCCAGCAGCTCCCTAAGTTTACAGAAGTCCGCTTTTTTAAAATCTAAGACGAGTGTCTGGCTACCCTTATCTTCTCCTTCCCACTGAATGCTAAATTCCAACAGGGCATGGTCACTCCCCCCTAAAGATCCAACCACTTCTACCTCATTCACAAGGTCATCCCTGTTGGTCAAGACCAGATCTAGAATATTTGATCCCCTGGTGGCCTCTTCCACCTTCTGGACCATGAAGTTGTCTGCAAGACAAGCAAGAAACTTGCTGGACCTTGCTGTCTTGGCAGAGTTTGACTGCCAGCATATATCCGGGTAATTGAAATCTCCTATTATTACTGTATCTCTCCTCTTTGAATGTTCAGTCATTTGGTTGAGGGGAAAGGGGTCATCCAAGTCCTCAGCCTGGGTTGGAGGTCTGTAGTAAACCCCCACCAGAATATCCCTATTGTTTCCGCTGCCTTAATTCTTACCCAAATGCTCTCTACCTGGCTTTCTGGGTTTAAGCCCAGGATCTCTTCACAGGTGAAAACATCCTTGACATACAAGGCTACTCCTCCTCCTTTCTTGTTTGGTCTATTTTTACAAAATAGGCTATACCCCTCTATTCCTATATTCCAATCATGAGACTCATCCCACCAGGTCTCAGTGATGCCTATCAAATCGTATTTATTTTCTTGTACTAGGAGTACAAGCTCATCCTGCTTGTTTCCCATACTCCTTGCATTAGTGTAGAGACACTTAAGTCCCCAGGCCCTTCCTGCAAGTCCTGTACTATTGTTTCTACTCCTCCCGCCATTGGCCGCTTGTACTACTTGTCCAGTATCATTTGGGCCTTTTCCCCCTGTGTTCTCTGACCCTTGCCCTGAATAATATTGTCTCCCTCCCCAGTGGATCTTAGTTTAAAGACCTCTTAATCTTCCTTGCAAGACTGTTTGCAAAAACATTCCTGCCCAGTTTTGTGAGGTGCAGCCCATCCCTCGCCAGAAGCCCATGTTCATGGAAATTCAGGCCATGTTCCAAAAACCCAAACCGTTGTTGGCGGCACCATGTGCGGAGCCAGTTGTTGACCTCTACTATTGCCCTTTCCCTACATGCGCCGTATCCTTGAACAGGGAGGAGAGACGAAATGACCACCTGCACACCAAGGTCCTTAAGCTTGGTCCCCATACGCTCGTAGTCCTTTGCAATGTGGTTTAAGCTGCTCCTCGCAGTGTCATTGGTTCCCACATGAACCAAAATGAGGGGCTTATAGTCAGTGGGTTTGACTAGCCTGGTTAGCCTCTCCGTTATGTGGTTGATCCTGGCCCCAGGAAGACAACAGACTTCTCGATTGAGCTTGTCCGTTTTGCAGATTGCTGTTTCAGTTCCTCTTAGCAAAGAGTCCCCAACAACCAGAACTCGCCTCCTCTGAGACTTGTCCTGGGCTCCTCGGCGAACCTGTTCTACTCGGACTGCCTGGGCATTCTGTTTAGGCTGGGAGTGTTGATCTAGTCCCTGTTGGTGAAGTTTGATTCCTTCTTGTTGACATTCTGTTCCCTCCGCGTGGTGCTCCTCATTGTTCATAAGGCCAAGTAGTTCGAAGCGATTGTGTATGCTAAGAGTCTCTGTTACCTTCCTGGTCCTTTTACTCCTCCGTGTGACATTCGCCCAAACCTCCGTTTCCCGGCAAAGTGTGGTGACTTCCTGATCTGGCAGCTCCTCCGTGCATTCGGTCTTCTGGTAGGTCTCTCTGCCCTATCCAAAACTCCTCCCCTTCCCTAATAAGATGGAGATCAGAAATTCGTGCCTCCAGCTGGCGAACCTTCTCCTCCAAGAAGGTGACCAGCTTGCACTTATTGATGTACAACACAATCAAACAAGTGCATGCAAACACACTCACACAGAGAACTATTGAAATAAAGGTAGGAGTTGGATAGAGGGTTTTAAGAGGAGGTTTTGTATGGGAAATACTACACCTGTCCTGAAGCCCGGACAGCCTGAAGAAAGAGTCCTTGGAAGTGGAAATTTTCAGCACGAGGAGCTGAAGGGAAGGCTCGCTGGACAAAATGACAGCAAGGCGAGATGGAAGCCAGGAGCGATCTGAAGAAACGCTCAAAATCAGGGGGTCTTATAGGGGAAAATGTGCCCATAGGCTAGTCCATTCCAGGGGAAAACAATGGGTTTTGGGCTGGAGACAAAACCTCTGAAAGGTCAGTATTTTACATGATTGAATTATGACAGAGTTGTCAATAGAGTAGACAGTATGCAAACGCGGAGTGCTTGACAGTTGACTATTCGGCTCGTCAAGCTGTCTGCTCGGGGCAGGGAGTCCTTTGTAAGTAAAGAGGGTACTTGCCTTGAGGTCTCCTAAAGCGGCAGTCTGGCTATTACTGGTCTGCCTGGATCGGTTTTGAATAGTTCAGCTATTTTTGGCCATGCCTGTGTGTGTGCTTGTTCGGGGGCCTCGCAAGCACGTGGAGAGGAATGGGTGAAGAAGGCCAAATTATTGATATCAAATGATATCTACTATCCCACAAGTCTGGGCTAGAAACTACGGTAACAGGAAGGAGTGTGCCTTTCCATACCACTTGGTAGGGAAGATGAGAGAGAAGGTGCTACTGCATTCATGTGCCCCACTTATCTGGGTGTGTCTGTCAATTTTTATTATTTTTTAAATTATTCTCCTAAATACCACCAAACACTCTCTAGAAGGTGTGTAGGGCATTTCTTCACTTTTTTTTTCCATCTCCCAGGGCTATTTGAAGCCAGGAGATGCCAAAAAAGGGAGTGCAATTGACTTCTGAGTAAGATAGGGCCTCTCCTTGGCATAAAATGGTCCAGAGGATCAAAAACATGGCAAAAATGTGCCCCACATTGTGTTTGAGGGCATTTGGGAGTAAAATTTTGAATTTATTCTGAAGGGGAGGTACAACAGGAGTTCATTCTTCCAAGATCACCTGTGGATTCAGTGAGGCCCCTAGACAGTTGCCTGTTCCTATGGTAGGCCAACATGTTTCTTCTTGTGTTGTTATGGGACAGTGCAACTCACATCTGTTTTACTTGAATGAACAATCTCTGGGTGAGATTACTAGCACCTTTGTGCATTTCTTTTAAAACAATTTGGGACTTTTTGTGGAAAATTCATTTTTGCAAAAACCTCCTTTTTATAGTTTTGTGCAAAAAATACACTGTTTCTCTCAGCAGTTGACCATTTTCCCAATGGAATGTTAAGACTGGTTGAGACAGCCTTTCTCATCAAGGATGAGAAATTTGCAAGCATTCTTTACATTTACATACTGATCATACATTCCATTAGAGAAGTGCTGCTCAAAGTGGTGGTCCATGGTCTGGTGCTAGTTTCCAAGTCATCTCATCTTGGAGCTTCCAGGAAAGAAAAAAGCAATTATACCCATGGGTGCAAATATGGTTCTCGTTCCTGGCACATTGGCGGAAAATGCAGCCCACCCCACATTCAATAATGTAATGAGCACCAACTTAGACGACCATCCTCTGTCAGCAGGGACACATGGTCAGCTGAGATCTGTGCAGCTCAGCTAATGGAAGTAGAAATCTTTTTCCTCTGTCACCTCTGTGATCTTAGGAGGATAGGTCAACCAGTCTGTGCCAGAAGCTTATTTGCTACCATGATCACCAGAAAAAGATAAATTCCAAAGCTTAGAAATATTATTTTCTTGTCACTACAACTCAGAACACACATGCTGGCTAAGGGATTTGGAGCACTGCCATGCAAAAAAAGGAACTTTGTCAAGACCTAATAAGTTCCATGTCTTTTACTTTTCTTGGAAGAACATTTCTCTCTCTGAAAATGGACACTTTCTCTGTCAAAAATGAAAACTGCCTCTATAGAGTATATTTTCACCTGATAATACGTTGCTTTTACTTCATGTCTTACCTAAAGTTTGGTGGCAGGATTTATGCCCCGTCTCCCTATTCGTCTTCGGAATGCCACAGGTGCATTTGTTAGCTTAAAGAACAAAACTGTAAATAGCATCCCCTTTTGTGACATACCACAGCAACTTTTAAATAGGCTCTCCTTGATTTCTCAGACTCCTTATTCAAAAAGGCACTATTGTGCTCCATCTAACCTGGTCTTAGAAACACTGCCAACCTGTCAATTCATCAGCAGTACAAAACGGATGGTTAATCTTTTCAGCTGACTTGAGCCATTTCCTGAAGCTCAGGTAAAATCCAAATGTTTAGCTCCTACAAGGCCCAAACTTCCCTTTTGACTTTCACTGATTAACTAGAAGAGGCCATTCTCTCTCCTTAAAGCTTCAACCAGTGATTCTTCTTGCTGTACATTTTTCCTCTTTTGTTGAAATGTTATCCAGTCATTTCAACTGAATGGAGCATTATTTCCAGTATTATAATAGGAGCACTTAAGTCAGTCTGTTCAGGCTTGCAATTAAGTATACCAAGTATTTACTGATTATGATGTGTGTTGCATCTTAAAGTTCAGTCTCCCTCATTCCCTCCCCCTTCTTTCTTTCTTTCTTTCTTTCTTTCTTTCTTTCTTTCTTTCTTTCTTTCTTTCTTTCTTTCTTCACATCAAATGGCTCTGACTTGCTTACATAGTGTTAGACTGTACCGGCTGTACTGAAACACTAACAGTTGATAGATAATGCCCGAAATCCTGCATCAGGAGAGTATGATATCATGTAACTGTATCTCCCAACTGCATGTCCCAAAACCCATCTCATAAGCAATGAAGAGCCCCAACAACAACAACAACAACACAACTATGTCCATCTTTTCAGACAGTGGCAGGACCAGCAGGGATGAATGCCAGCATTTTTCTTATAGCTGGACCCATTGCAACAAGCATCAACATGGACCTTTGGGGGTCCTCAAGATGTTCCTATAGATGACACACTTGCAGTGCTTCCAGTTACAGGAAAAAAAAAAACTGGACACATCACTGCTGATCCATCTCACCCCATTCTCTGACAACACAAAGTGCCCATGTTGTGGATAAGGGGGCAGCACTGTTTACAAAGTGGTGCTGAGTGGGGTTTGTTGTTGTATAGTTGGAACAGAATTCCAACCTCTACAATGACAAAAAAGAAAGAAAGAAAGAAAGAAAGAAAGAAAGAAAGAAAGAAAGAAAGAAAGAAAGAAGGAAGAAAGAGTTGTGATGCTATGATTCCAACTTATGCCATCCTAATTCACTAACAGGATCCCAGCCAATATCTCACTGCAGGTTCTGTAAAAATAATTACACACACAAGAAAAGAAATAAATCCCTTACTATTCTGTCTATTGATTGTCTTTTTATTTAAGACTATTTTGTTATACCACCTTGTTTCAGCACAAAAGAACATCAGGGCAATTCTCCATTAATAAAATCTGTCTGCTTGTCTGTGTTTGGTTGCTTGTTTGTTATTGTGTGCCTTCATTTCTGACTTAAGGTGAAGCCTGTCATGGGGTTTCTTGGCATTATTTGTTGAGACGAGGTTTGCCGTTGTTTTCCTTTCAGGCTGGAAGACTTGCCCAAGGTTGCCCAGTGAGTTTCTGAGCAAGGGTTAAATCTTGGTCTCCTGGAGTCCCACATTCAAATCACTACACCATGCTGGAAAGTTCTCTTACTGGGCAGCTCTGTATCTTATTTACATAGAAGTCAACTTCTTAGTATTCAGTGACATGATACACTCAAGAACAACCCGTTGTTGTGACAAGATGACAACTTTGTATAGAAGGAGCCTAAGATGATCAAAGATCGGGGAATCAAGGATCCTATCACACAACACTGTTATAGTGCTATGATTCCACTTAAACTGCTATGGCTTCATCCTATGGGATCCTAGGTCTTGCAGTTTAGGGAGAGGCATTTAGAATTCCCAGCCAGAGAGCTCTTTGGCCTCAGTAAACTACAAACCCCAGAATTCCACAGGATGTTGACATGGCAGTCAAAGTGGAGCAACAGCGCTATAATAATGTAGTGTGAGGGCTACAAGTCTTTTGAGGAATGATTTAGCGAGCTCTGGATGTTCAGCTTGGAGAAGAGAAGAGAAGAGAAGCAGCAAGACATGATAGACATCTTTAAATATCTGAATGGACGTTATGCAGAAGATGGAGGTAGCTTGTTTTCTGCTGATACAGAGACTGAAACTGATAGATTCAAATTAAAAAAAAAAAAAGATTCTACATAAACATTAGAAAGATTTTTTTTTTTTTTTTGCTGTGAGAACTGACCGACAATGAAATGGGCTGCCCTAGAATGTGGTAAACTCTCAAACTTTGAAAGTCTTTAGACAGAGGTTGGTTGGGCACATTTCAGGAGTGCTTTAATTGTGTCTTCCTGCATGACAGGGGTTGGACCAGATGGTCCTTGTGGTCTCTTCCAGTTCTAAGATTCTTTGATTCTATGGTTCTATTAGTGGTGCTCTCAGGTTAGTTGTAAAAGTAGAAAAATGTATGAAATTTGGTCTATAATGACAGAAAAAAGTGCAACGATCAATATGCCTAGTTTGCATAATTGTAAGGCAATATGCATAGTTAGAATAATTTCCATAATATGAAAATTTGAAGTCCCAAGCTGAAGAAGTACAATATGGCCACCCTAAATGTCTGAGAGTGCTACTTTCCCTTAGTTAAGTAAAATAGTCTGTAACAGTACTGGCCTGAATATAAATGAAGAAAAAAAAAGCCCTCCCTGAATTTGTGTGTTAGACACCATATTACAAATGGAATTTATTCCTTGTAGAACTCATTCTGACAACCCTGAATACTACACTTTTACTAACAGGTTTTTTTTAAAAAAAAAAGTCTGGAGACACATCTGCAATATGACACAAACCTGCTGTATCCCAAGTGATCCCCTTTCCTTGCTGTTTGACAGTGGTCTAGAGCTTCAAAAGATATATTTTGCCTAGCGTAGAAACAGAACAGTAATTACAGCTCAGTACTGAATACCAGCGGAACACCTGTAAGAAGACATCATTTTGTAAAAATCAATTTTATTACACCAAATACCATGGACACTTAGAATTACTCTGTTCCTTTGGAATTCCAAATTGTGGTGAACCCAATAATCCCTTTTTATATATGAGTTCAGAAGTACTGAAGCTTCCTTTATCACAAACAGCTGACCTAACCTCCACGTCTCTTCAGAAACAAAAACACATGGTTTCTTCATTCGCTTTTAGCTTCTCTCCGTCTCAAACTGTGGATACCAGACTTATGATGTTATACAGTTTTCTCTTCTCTTCCCTGCCCACACTTTTACTGGCTTTTGGATCTTTTAACAGCAGCCAGAGGTAAAGAAATATAGCAGGTGAGCCATAATGGGGGGGGGGGCAGAGAGCTTCCCTAGGTCAGTTTCTGCATGGTGAGGGACAAGAGCACAACCAGTAGCAGCAATGGGCCCCTCACAATTGTTGTTGTGTGCCTTGCTGTCATTTCTGACTTATGGAGACCCTAAGGGAAATCTATCACAGGATTTTCATGGCAAGATTTGTTATGAGGGGCTTTGTGTTGGGGGCTTCCCTGTGGCAGAGAGAGCATGATTCACCACAAGTCACCAATGGGTTTCCATAGATGAGTACAGATTCAAACTCTGACCTCCCAAAATCGTAGGTTGAATCTACATGAAGGCTCTATCCCAGCTCTGCTTCATACTCTTGCTGCCCCAGTTTGACCCCTTTACTGTTCGAATCCAAACAGAAATCAGTTTGGAAAGCCACACAGGACCTCCATTATGAAGCCATATTGGTACAAGGGGATTTTTCTACTGTGTGCATGTGTTCACCCTATTGATTTACTTCTGATCACATGACCACAGCAGCTGCAGGAAGAGGGGTTGGATTCCTGCAACACATGTGCATATTTGCATATTTGCTTAAAAAATAGTCTTTGTTTTCCCTTCATCCTGATTGCCCACCTGTGCTTCTATAAAATGAAACCAGTAGAGAAAGGGTAGGTGAAATGCCAACCTGCAAATGAGTGCAATGTTATGTATATGAAGGTTCATATACAAACATCAAATCCAAAAGAGAGATGGGGAGAGGGCAACACTCAGATGAGATGTATTGCAGTTATATTTAAATTATAAAAATCCTTTCTCATTTGGCATTTGCATACTTAAATTAATTTATGACAGTCTATGCAGACTGGTGTTCCCTTCTTTGATGATGAACATCCTCTTTTCATGATGTGTATGTGGACACCATGAGAGCCAGCATAGTGTAGTGGTTTGAGCATTGGACTACAATTCTGGAGACCAGTGTTTGAATCCCTGTTCAGCCAAAGAAACCCACTGGGTGAGCTCAGGCAGGTCATACTGTTTCAGTGTCAGAGGAAGGCAAGGGCAAATCCTCTCTGAACAAATCTTGCTAAGAAAATCCTTTGATAAGTGTGACAAACCCTAGGGGCGCGTGGCCAGCAGAGCAGCCCTAGCAACAGAAGGTAATTTAATTTGATTGGTTCTTTGACTAAAGAACCCAGTTTGGCCAGAGGAAGGAGCTATATGGGTGAGTCAACAGAACAGATAAATACCAGAAACAGGGTCTAGAGGAGGAGTTCCTTCAGTAAGAGGAGAGAGAGTTCAGAAAAGGCTTCAGTCAACCAGAAAGAAAGAGGTTGTCTGAAATTTAGTGTTGATCTACTCAAAAGTCTAAAGAGAAAAGACAGAGGAGAGACCAAACTAACACTGAGGCCCTTTCCGCAGCTTACCTAATTCCAGTGTGGGCACATGGGGATCACGCGAGCAGCCTCTTGCGAGAGGCACTTGCGTCCCCTCTGCTCCTGCTCCGCAGCAGCTCCCTGCTGAACGGCAGGCAGCGTGAGGGTTCCGCCTCTTCCTTTCACAGCGCAGCCAGGTACTTTCCCAGGCTGTACTGGGGGAGGAAGTGTGAGGACCGCATCTCCGGAGGCTCCTCACTCAAGGTAAGTGTGTGTAGGGCCCCGAAGTGACGCGTGATCGCGCATCATTTTCAGCAAGAAGCTGAAAATGATATATTGCGTGATCGGCGCCTGCTGGCCCCGGCAGCATAGTGCAATTGCAAGGACATCGTGTGGAACAATCACGCAATCGCATGACACTCCAGAGGTCCTTTCGCATGAGAAATGGCATGGGAAAAGGGCCTGAGTTAGGTCATAAGGACTGACCTTAGGAAAATAAGTCTATGTATAAAGAGAAAGCCAAAGGCCTGTGGATATATGGAAGTTCTTTGCTGTTTGAAAACATTGATTTATCCAATACCTTTCCCTTGCTAATTTTTTAAAATAAAGATTTTATTCTAGTTTTTTTAATAAGAGCAGCCTCAGAACAGTGTTTCTTCAATGTTAGCTCATTTACACATGCTACCACAAGTGACACATTCATTTGAGATTAACCTGAAAAAGCTTTGCCCTATATCCACAAGGGTTGTGGGCTTAGGGAAAGCAAAAGTGTGATTAAGTGTGGAGAGGGAGCCGGGGGGTGGTAATTATATAAAAAGGTGCTGCTTCTCCAGGGAGGGAGAACAGAAAGCAGGGCCTGGTCTGTTCTAGCCCTGGCTGGCCCAGATTTCCACATGGCAAAGTGGTGTCAGAGTGGTGGGATTCAATTAAAAGAATCCAGTGCTGAATTAAATCCAATGGGGGTTCTTAGGGTCAGTGCAACTCAGAAATGACTTGAAGACATACACAACAACAACAACAACAACAACAACAACAACAACAACAACAACAAGGTGAACACTCCAAATGTGATTTGGGAAGGAACACACACATCCATCTGAGACCACTTTGCATTCTAGGTGACTGCATCTGGACCACATCAATTTTTTTTACCTCATCTGTTTTTTCAGGCCTTCTTTGGTTTTCTCTTCCTTGAAGGCAACCTGGACTAACATCTGAACATGAAATTTGTTAGCCTGGAAGAGGATCAGTCTCTGAAAAAAAGATTACCCAAGCCAGAAAATAAATACTTTTAAACAGAGCCTGACCTTCTTCCTGGGAACTTTAGAGTCTGAGCAAGATATGCCTCCAGTAAGCCAGGACAAATGTTCTTGGATAAGCTTGGTATAAAATCAATAACACTGTAGGCTGAAGAGACAGTGAAGTGCAATCTGTTTACTTAGGGCTAGAAGATGAAGTATCTATCAGTTTTGCTTTCTTCTACACTTGATTTTAAAAAAGAAAAAGAAAATAAAGTTCTTTATGTTGCCTTTAGAAAGACATTTGTGATTTTTGATATGTTTTTACAAAAAAGAAAAAATGCTTGAAACAAACACAGTTCTCACCTTCTGAGCCCCATATAGCATTATCACACAGTCACACACAAAGGAATAGAGGAAAAAATTTTGATTTGACACTTCTGATAAAAGTACTTTTTTGCCCTTCCTGGGAGTCGTCATGGTTCAAACTTGGTTCATTTCAAGAATCTGCACATTTGTAAGTCTTGTAAGACATTTTGGAGAAATAAAGTGTACATAAAACAATCTACACATTGTAAAATGGTCATGATTAAAATATGTAGAATTAAATAAATGCACATAAACATGCTTTGGCCAATGGGGTAAAATGAGTAAATGCACCTATTAGGAAAAAATGCATTTTAAATGCACATCTATTTCCATGGGATAAAAAACACAGTCTCTTAACCTGCTACAAAAAAAAAAAAAAAAGATAATGCAGGTAGGATTCAGAGAAACACAACGAAATCACAACTGAATGCTTTTCACAGCATTATCAATACCACCATAAGTAGCATTAACCTTGCAGAAGTTGCTGATGGTGAGCTTGTGTCTGAAGCCAGGAAATCTACAGTCACATTTTATCCTGTGCCAGCCATGCTCCTCCCTGGATCTGGGATGACATTCCAGTACATGGATTCCTTCTATGTGACCTCAGGCCTCTGACATGTCTGGAAAGGTGTGAGAAATAGCTTATGGCAGCTTTCATACCAGTAAAACAGCATTTGAAGTGGGTCTCCAAAGTAAAATACAGAGTTCTGTGCCATTTCTGCCAAGAAAGTGTGTAAAGGAGTGTGACATGGATGCATATTTTACTTGGAAAGATGATGGCATAAGGAAATTACTTAACTATTAAAACAGACCGTCCTCAAGGCCTCCATAAAGTGATGGTCTGGTCCTTGTCATTGAATTTAAACTATTCCTCCTTTGCCAGGACAGATAGTGAACCAGAAGATATTGAGATATTTGTGATAACTGTTTTTAGCAGGAAGGCAAACCATTTTTTAAAATTTTTTTGTTTAGTTTAATAATAATAATAACAATAACAATAATAACAATAATAATAGTAGTAGTAGTAGTAGTAGTAATAATGTCTATCCCGCCTCCCCCATGGATGACTTTAGGCTCAGATTCAGCTTCAATTAAAGTTGTTTCAGAATAGTTCCAATAATTGCTAAGTATTATAAGATCTGTCTCGTATGTAAGTGCCAGAAGGCTTGTTTCATATCTATATTGAATAAGATGCCAAAAATCCCATATTTGGTGGGAAAGACCCCTTCAGAAAAAAATGAGTCTGAGCCGCAGGACTGAGTGAGGCCATTTCTGCACTAGACTGTTATAGTGCTATTATTCTACTTTCAACATCCTATGGAATCCTGGAGTTTGCAGTTTAGGGAGGGGCATTTCAAATTCTCAGCCAGAGAGGTCTTTGGCCTCAGGAAACTACAAACCTCAGAATTCCACAGGATGATGACAGTGGAATATTAGCAATATAACAGTCTAGTGCGGAAATGGCCTGAGTGTGGTAAGGGAGAGGAAGAGGAAAAACAAAGTGCTTGAAACTACCTCATGCAGTCCAGGAGCCATGAGAGGCCAGGTATTCCAACACAAATGTATTTGGGAATTGTAGCCTAAGTTAGACACCCTAAAAGACTGTTGGAGATGCATCAGTTTCTTTATCACTGTCATTTTCAATTACATGTATTTTAGCAGATTTCTGTTTCTTGGAGATGAAGGTGTTGTACCTTCAGGTATTGTCCTTGGAGGGGTGAGAGCCACTCCCTGTGTGATAGACCCTTGCCCTTCCTGGCTTATCAAATAGGCAGAGGGGGAGCTGGTGAAGTCAATGTCTCCTCACAACAAGGCTTCCTTAAAGGAGGCAGTTGTGAGGTCTTTGTTGTGAAAAAAACAACAACTCCCAATCCCTTTATAATGGATAATAATGGGCCAGTGTCCAACCTATCATTTTGGGGCAAGACACTGGAGCATATAGTGTCTTCCCACCTCCAGGGGTTTCTGGATGAAGTGGATTATCTAGATCCATTTCAATATGATTTCAAGTGTGATAGATCAGGGGTCAGAGGTTGAAGAGCAATTTATTTTGCCTAAAACAGAGACCTTACAGCTGGTGTCTGTGATAGAGCAATCTATCTTGCTGGCATCTCCATCATCTGAAGGACAAGCTGAAGCGGAGATTTTACAGCCAGTGCCTGAGGGAGAAGGGGTCAGTGATAATTTCAGGTAATTAGATTCACCTTTCCTCTCAGCCATCGGTCACAGAGGAGGTAAAAGAGAGCGGTTCAGAAGGAAGCTGTTTTGCTGAGGTTGAAAAACAGAAGACTGATTAGAAGCACCTGTTCTCCTCTGCTATTTATGTCTGTCAGTGTGGCTTGCCTTTTGCTTGTGGCAAATTGCTATCCAACTCCCTTGAATCTTGCATTCTTGCTCCATGTCTTTGTGAACTTCGGCATTCCTGACTTGTTGGACCAGCTTTAACTTCAGCTTTCAGCTCAGTGTTCCTACTGGATTTATAGCTCTGGACTCTCCCTGCTACCTCCACCTCCTTGGCAAGTATGGTCACATTCTTTCCCTTGCTGGCAGATAAGCACAGGCTGGGAGTTAAACTCTGACATCAAGCCTGGCTATAAAACAGAGACAGTTTTTGTCACCTTTTGTTACCTAGGCAGGATAATGGACAGGTGGAGTATGTCCTTGTTGGTTCTGCTGGACCTCTCAGTGGCTTTTGATACCATCATCCATGGTGTCCTTCCAGGCTGTCTTGCTGGGATGGGACCTGGTGGCATTGTTTTACAGTGGCTCCATTGATTCTTGGAGGGGCAAACCCAGAAGGTGGTGCTGATGGTCTCCTGTCCAACCCCTTGGCCATTGACCTGTGGGGTCTCTCAGCATTCTGTTTTGTCCTTCATGCTACTTAATGATACATGAAACCACTGGGAGGGGTCTTTGGAGTTTTGGTGTAATATCAATATGTGTATTACACCAAACTCTTTCATTTTATGGTGAACTGGATTTGAACATGATAATGCCATCATGTGAATCTACAGAATCCTAGAACTGTAGAGATGGAAGGGATCCTAAATCATCTAAATCAACCCCTTATCAGTGTAGGAACCTATCATTATGCTATGGCTCTTTTTGTGTTCCATTCTAACCCCAGCTCAAATAGTGTATTTCATTCCCAGAAAAGTTGTTGAAAAACTGAACAAAAAATATCAGAGGTCTGAAATATTTCCTTTACAAGGGAAAACTAAGGCCCTTTCCACCGAGGTGAGTGAATCGCTCTGTGCTGTTACTTACCGGCTCTTCTTGGGACCGAAGTAACACAGACTTTCCCTTGAGCCTTTCCGCAGGGCTCCTCCGTTAGCGCAGGGTGAACCGGAGCAGTGCAAGGTCTGTAGATCCGCACAGCTCCGGCTCAAAATGGCGGCTTCCTGTGGCTGCCAGCTCAAAATGGCGGCTTCCAGTGTCTTCGTGGGAGCGGACCAACTGCTGACGCTGGCCACACCCACAGCCCACCCTCCACTGATTGCAGGCTCACATTGGTGTGAGCCTGCACATCTGCACAGGTAAGTAGGGATGCAATGGTGCGTTCCAGAAAATGTACAGACCTGATTTTTCCAGTCTTTACTTAGTGCAGGAGGACCACTTGGGGCAAGTTGGATCAGACTGAGGTGCAGAACTAAGTTAAATAGTTCACACCTAGTCCAATCCAAGGTGTGGACGACCTCTGTGCCAGGACGCCTTGGCCCGTTTTAACTGCCTCATGCAGAAAGGGCCTAAAGTATCTGTGGTCTCTGCAACTATTTGGATATTGTTGCTATTTGCCATCGACTTAGGTGACCCTATGAGAGATCTGCAAGAGCTCTGGTCATTAATTGCCCAGGTCGGGTCTTACAAACTCAGGGCTGTGGCTCCAATCCACCTGTAGTGTGGTCTTTCTCTTTCCCAATCACCTGAACAAGCCTTTTGAAGGGAAGAGAAATTATTATTGTGACTAGGCATTTGAGAATTACTGTTGCCAGAGCTGAGTATCTGTTGTTCTGGAGCATTGCAGGGTCAAATGCTTCCATAGAAAGAGTTTTTCAATTCTAAAAAAAGTCTTAAAAACAAATGGAGTGATGAGAGGAATAGATATTCTATGAATCTAACCAACTTTGATATATGGTTACTTTTAATTTCATTACAGCTGTCAAGTATTTTTTGATACGATTAAGATGTATTTAGGGTGCATGCCAAAAACAGATATAGATTTTCATGAAGACAGATGTTTGTGCTTCATGTAACCTCTGTTTGGAGAATATGGATAACATGTTAATTTTCAGAGAAATGCATATCTAAGTTAAATGAAATCAATACTTTGGCATTTAGACAGAACACAACCTTATGAACACCCACTTCCTAATTGTCAAATCCATATGTCATCAATTTCCATGGTCCCTTATTGCTGTTTTGAAAACTTTGCAACCCTAGGTTGCAATTCAGGACAGCAAAATTTCAGTAAACCAGTTTGGCACACATAACCAAGTCTTCAACTTTCCTCAACCTTTTTGAAAAATTAAATGTAATGCACATGCACGGGACATTTCTTTGACGGCAGTTACCGCACAGCCTGGCTCAAAGTCATGGAACAGTTGTTGTTGCTGTTGTTATGTGCTTCAAGTCATTTCTGACTTATGGCAACCCTAAGGTGAACCTATCATGGGGTCTTCTGGGCTGAGAGTATCTGATGCACCCAAGGTCACCCAATGGGTTTCCATGGCTGAGCAAGAAATCTAACCCTAGTCTCCAGGGTCAGAGTCCAATGCTCAGACCACTACACCATGCTGTCTCTCAACTGAATACTACTCATCCCTAAGGCTGGATTATTAATGGTACAACTGGAATAAATAGTCCAGGACCCACTATGGCTAGGGTCCCTGTGTTGCTGCTGACCCGGTGTACTTCCTGTACTGTTTTGCTGTCAACTCAGAAATGCTCCAAGGGAGAGGAGATCTGCCTGTCCCTCCAGCCTATATCCCAGATGCACTGTGAGTGAAGATGCAGGTATTACACTGATGTTGTCTCTGAGGCCATTTCCGCACTAGGCTGTTATAGCGCTATTATTCCACTTTCAACATCTTATGGAATCCTGGGGTTTGCAGTTTACAGAGGGGCACCTTTGGCCTCAGTAAACTGAAAACCCCAGAATTCCTCAGGATGTTGAAAGTGAAGTAATAACACTATAACAATGTAGTGCAGAAAGGCCTCTGAAATTCTTAGGGTGAGTGACTGCATCAGAAAAAGTAACATGATTCTTTTCAAAGATTCTAAGTCTCCCTTCATTACTTCCATCCTTCATCACATTTATTAGTGGAGAGAAAGTAATCGGCTACTGTCTTGTTTGGACAAGAGTACACCAGAACTTGGAAGCAACTAGTTATAACAAAAACAATTAAACTAGCTGCTAATATAGTTAATTCTTTGCTCCAATAACAAAGGTACAATTTGATTACATTATGATTAACCCAGGGTAACATCACACATTTTGTAGCAGAGCTGTAACTGTTGGAATGGGCAACACTCCTGCCCAATGAAACCAGTGAGGAGGAAGAGATTTAATTGTGTCTGCTCTAGGGATCCTATGGGGGAGTGGTGTAAATTTGGATCCAGTGCATCCAAACTTGCCCTTCCCCACTCTTTGAACAATCTATGTTGAGGTCAACCATCAGTGGAAATTCTGTCAGCAGGCCAGTGACTTTCGTATCAGGAGTACAGTGAATGGATATTGCTTTTATTCCATACTTTAAAGGAGAGATTCAAAGGACAGAATCTATTTGCAGTTATGGTTCAGTTTCTAGGCTCCTATAAAGTTTGGAGTAAGACGCACAGCAGATTCACCACACTTCTCACAAGGTACTGCAAAGCTTTGAGTAGGCATAACTAGGGGAGATGTCTATGCATGCACGCATGCACACACTGGGGGAGGGAGAGGTGGAACTCCTCTCTAGTGTCCCATGCCCCCACAAGTCAGTATATCTGGCATGTACAATTGCTGTGTCCCTTACACATGTCAAATATACACAATCAGAGAAGTACAGATGGGTTATAGAGTGAAGAGTCAGGAACCAACTCTGACATGTTGCCTGCAGGCCAGATTCAATTTGCATCATGGACTCCACATATAGATGGGTGGGTTGGACACATCCAGAAAAAAAATGTGCACTTTTGAAAAGTGTGCAAAGAAAAATGTGTGCATTTTGAATGTGTGCAAAATACAGTAATCCCTCCACATTCACTAAGGTTGGGGCACAGGACCCCTGTAAAAGTGAAAAAAACCATGAATAACTCTAGGCTCTCCCAAATCATATTTAACACACACAAAAAGTATGTTCACCAAATTCAACCCACTATGGATTACTTTGAGGCATCAGGTTTTCTTCACAAGGCAGAAATGGGTGGCTGGTGGGGCTTACTGCCACCTCCACTGCTGCCCCACACCATTTTAATAGGGACATACAAGCCTTGTTTTCAGTTCCTCAGTCTATGAGGCTTGCAGTCACTATTAAAAAATGGCATAGGGAGGCAGCAGAGGTGACAGCAAATAATCTGTGAATAATAAAATCCACAAAAGTGAAACCCGCATATGTAGAGGGCTGACTGTACAGGTTAATCAGTGTTTTGATCACTGGAGGTATTGTGTCCAAGTAATGCATGAAATTTAAAATCTGTGCATAAATTTGGCAAAAATATCCCTCAATATAGAATCAATCCCATTTTAAAACATGACTTTAACATGAACCAGGTAAAGGAAGAAGTTTGAGAACACGGGTTTATAAATGTGCCCGTCCCTAGTTTAAGTGTGAAGTTTTCTCTACCCAAATGTCTCCCAGTTTTGCTTGTGAAATTGAACGGGACATAATTGTGCTCTTTCCCCAGACAGAAATCTTACAATCTGCAGCAAACAAATGGAGGCAAGAGGAAGAAGGCTGATAGGTTGTGAATGAGTGCTGAGAACTGAGTGTAGAGCAATGGAGTTGCAGGTAAAAATAAGATCAGGGTGGTCTAAGAAAAGCTTTGGGTCTCATCTGAAAAATAACACACAACACATGACAAATTTCCCAACAACCCTATTGTTCTTTATTGATCAAAGGAGCAGCAAAGCCATCAAGCCAAAGGTTCCTGGAAGTGTAGGATCTATGGCAAGGTTACTTGGGGTTTACTGTATCTAATGGACCAGAACGCTGAACAAAAGGGCAGGATATTGTAAACACAGAGTGTGTATAAATGTGGTAAAGGTGGGTGGTTGTTAACAGGGAAAGAGAAGGGATTGGTTTGGTCCCACAAGCTTTGTGGTGAGTCCCAATGTCTGATATTATCTGACAGCAACATAAAATGCCTTTACTTTGATCTTTCTGCAGGGGAAATCCAGCGAATGTTGCAATTGGAAAGCTTGTGTGTTCCTTTTATTTCATTACCTGTCACAGAGTTGTAGAAACAATGTGTTTTGCTTTAAATTAATGCCTTTTGTTGACAAAAATGACTCTGAATACCCCAGCCCCCCACCTTCTACTATGAGGTCAGTTCCCTGACTCTTGCTTAAATGAGGTAGTTGGGAGTGAGGGGTGGATTTATAGCTACTTCTGAGACTTGTGGCAAAATAAGTGTCCTTCTTTAACTACCTCATAACTAAATCTGATACACTGGTGACCTATCTGAAAGAAGCTGGTGGTCTCCCAGGCAAGTGGTACACACATAAGTGGGCACCCTAAGAAAATGCTATTAACTGGTGCCTTTCAAGAACAACATCAGCAAACCATCCAAAAGTCAAAAAACAAGCTTAGAAAATCGTTGTCATTTTGCAGACTTGAACTAAGGGACTGGAAAATGTGTGACCTTTAGACGGACCACAGAGTCATCCTTCTTCACCATAGGCTTTGCTGACTAGGATTGATGGAGCTGCAACCTTGCAACATTTGGAAAGCTATATACTCTTCAGTCCTGCCTGTAGGAACTAGTCATATATTTGTCCAGAATCCTGCTACTACTTCTGTTGGGAGCAGCTACACACTGGTAATAAGGAACGGGGTTTTATTTGTTGTTTCCTCAAAGGTTAGGTGCAGAAATATACCAGTATACAGCAGGGTTGGAAACCTTGCAGCCCTCCAGATGTTGCTGGACTCCAACTCCCATCAACCCCAGACAGAATGGTCAGTGGTCAGTCATTGGCCCTTTTTGCACCTTACCTTTTTGTGGAGGTGGGGGGTGGTGCTCGCGCAAGAAGCCTTTGAAGGAAGGCTTTCACGTCCCTGCTGCTTGGGCTCCGCAGCAGCTTCCTGCCCGTGTGAGCGCCCTGCCTGTGCCCCGCCCTTTCCTACCACAGCGCAGCCTGGGAGTTGAAGGCCAGTGCTGAGGCAGGAAGCGCAACCAGCGCGGCTCAGGAGGCTGCGCACGGCGGGTAAGTGCGCTCCACACCCCTGAGCATTGTGCAACCACGTGGCATTTTCGGCTCGAAGCTGAAAATAAAAAAATCCATCAGCGGTTCGACGGTCAAGAGCATGATGCTCTTGAACATCGCATAAATGTGAGTGCATCATGCAGAACTTAAGAAACGCTGTGCGAAAAGGGCCATTGTTATCCAACAACTTCTGGGGGGCCACCAGCTTCCATTTCTGTTTTAGAGAGACGGTTGTGCCTTTCTGTGGGCTGCAACAACAGTTTCCTAAACTGGGAAGCATCACAGCTCATGCTATGGTCTCATAGCCCATGATTGTCATGCAGAGCGACCTGACTTCATTCTCTGGCATCTGTAACTGAAAGGACTGGGAAGAAGAACATTGAATTAATATATTATTAACTAAGGAAAACAAGAGTTTGATCAGCCCAATAATCACAAATACTCTCAATGGGAGTTGAGTAAAAAATAAATGCTGGGCCTTAATTAACAATGCATTTCTATTGTTTATTGGACAACATCCTTGGAGACTATATGATAAATGATATCTCCCTCTCCCTAGGGCCAGAAGCAGAACTATTGAAGGAAGGAAGCCAATTTCAAATCCTTAATCCCTGGCCACTCCCCATGAAAAGATTTGCAGCTGTTATCTTCTTGAGATTGGACCTTTGATGTCAAAGCCATTGATGGTTTTTGGTTTGGTTTGCTGTTTTGCAATTTGTACGGAAAGGAAGACAGCATCATATAGCAATTTAACTGTCAGATCTAGGACTCCAGGAGACCAGATTCTGAATCATCACTCAGTGGGTGACCTTGGGCAAGTTACTCTCTGTCAGCCTCACCAGAAGGCAACAGTGAACCTGAATACATCTGCCCAAGAAAATGTGAGGAGAGTATCACCACAAGTCAGAGCTGAAGTGCCATCACAAAAACAAATGAAAATGGCATGCTTCATGCAGGTGTTTCTAGGCAAGAAATGTGCAAATTTCAGAACAGGGTTAGGACCAAGGGACTGGAAACAAATGAGAAAAAAAATTTAGGTCTTTTTTTGCTCCCTGCTTAGTTGGTACCATAGTAACAAGCATTTATTCTTAGCTTTTATTCCTACAGCACAAGGAGTTGGAGGACTGGTATGAAGAAGGCACTTCTCCCTGATCCCTACTACACCATGTGTCATTTTATTTGGCCATGTATTAGGCAGCCACACTGTAATCTTCAAAAAAGGAAAATTGGGACTTTTCTGCCTATTGTGTGTGCAGAGAATTCTTCAGAATCATTAACCATTAATCAATAATGTTGGCACTTTATGCAGTAGGGATGATTCTGAAGGTCATGTGTTAGAGCTATAAAAATTTTGATTTACCCTACAGGGGAAATAACGTATCTCAAAATAATGTATCAGGTCACACTGGAGAGATAATATCCTCTGGTCGTATCCCAGCACTAGTACAAGAATTCCCAATCATGAGAGCCCTTCCTTATTTTTTCCCCCTAACTACAAAGAACTCAAAGCAGTAGGGTGAGAAAGGAAAACTTTGGGAAAAGGGATGGAAATTTAAAGTGAATCAAGATATTAAGAGCTGACAACAAAAAGAGAAGGATGGGAAAAAGGAGAACCAGTGGGAGATTGTCTTCCTTATTAAGACTCTTTGTGCCACTAAGGAGCTGAAAATAAATTCCTCTGATTGTAACTGTGAGTTTTATATAGTATATTTGAGAGACAGTCTCAACATGAGTTTCACTGTAGATCCTTTGGCATTGTCCTGTTGACGCAATGGCACTATGAACCCAACCAGAACTAAGAGAATTTATGCAATGGTGAAAGTTATGAAATCTGGGAATGAAAAGAGGACTGCTTAAATAGCATGGAATCCTGCAGCTGTGGTGCAAAAGGAATGTTAGATGCAGCTGCCAACACCTGCAGCAACATAGCTGGATCCAAAACAGCCAGATATCTCTTCATGCATGTACCCTCCTTGGTTACAGAGGGAACAATCAGGTAGTTCTCCCCAGTAATCTACTATTAATTCCAAGTTATGAAGTCTGAAACAGAACAACAGTCATTTTAATTTTCTGTTTTTATCTGCAGTAGTATTCAAAGACGCAGCCACATTCCTCTGTTTCACTTAGTTTCAGAGGTGCTACAGGATCCTTTTATATCTTTTTCTTTATCTGTCATCTGTTTTAAGAAATAACCTTGTTCCTGATTAAAGCCAGCTGCACAAAAAACCTGTTTTCTAGCCCACATTTTATTTTCCCGCTGCACCAAATGTGTCTAGCAGCACATTAGAATAATAAATGGAAATCACACTGAAGGCACCATACAGCAGAAGTAGATTGTGAATACGGAGCAAACACAATTTATCTGTTATATTGAACATGTGTTTGCGCTGCATGTGCAGTCATTTAAATGGTTCTGAGATGTTGTACCGTTTATGCCTGACCTGTATCTTATTAATCTTATTAATTAAGGGTACACGTTTTTTAAATCTGTTTTTATCTGCATCTGCTTTAATCTTCTCGTAAGCAAGTGTTCATGACAGCAGGAAGATTCAGGGAGCTGTAGTCCAAAATGTAAGTTTTCCAAGTTTCAGAAATTCCTACATTTGGAAGTAGGGTAGAAGAATAAGAGGTGTGCATTCCATCAAAGCTATGGCTGCTCCATCCCTAGGTGTGGCCTCTGGAAGCTCCACCCCAGGCCCTGGAGTCCAGGACAACAGAAGATAATTGGCAGAAGAGAACAGCCATGGAGGTCACTGCTGTCCTGTAGGATCTACCACCAAAGGTGATCTAATAGTAGGTTGCCAGCCACCCCCTGCAACATACAATGGGTAAAAACAATTTTAAAAATACACAAATCTTAAGGAGTTGTCACTTTAGTATGACTACGAAAAGTGGTGTGTTGGCTAAGAACAAGAATGAAGACACTGAAATGGAAAAGGCAGTTGCTGGTTGCTAATCCCCTGAGCTGAGGAAGAGAACCCCAAGCATCTGAGATTTGGGACTGAAAAATAAAAGTGTCACAAACTGTTATGACTGAGAAGGCCAGCTCAGCCAGGCCTTTGAAAAATTCCCAGCCCTTTTCTGCTTTTTGACAGCTTCTTCAGATCTCATGTGGCAAGACAGGCGCGTTGCTACAGCAAACGCCAGGTGGTAAAGAGGAAAATCATAATACATGTGACCATCTGCTGCAACATCCAGATTCAAAGATCACATGTTTCATGTTAATGTCCTGGATTGCTGATGGCCTTTTGGATACCTAGGCGTAACTATTGCCTCTCCTTTCTCCCCTTTTGAACTACCTCTTGCACCCAGCCACCTCACTTTTCCCACAGTCCTAACAGCCCAGCACCTGTCTTTATTCTTTTACCTGTTTCTGTTTGTTTTAAGTGGCAGAAGCAAGTTCTCATACTGGTCTTCATGAAGCTTGCAGAAGTAACTCTTTGTAACAGGATGGGTATGCTGGCAGGGTTTTTTTGCAAGCTGTAGTCCAAAGAAGCTGTTTCCAGGCTCTGAAACTTTCTCCTTAGGGAGGCTAGATTGTTGTCCTTCATTGGTCTTTTCTCCAGAGGCATTCTTTCACACACTGCCCAATTATAGCACTATGAAACCAAATGGTATGACTCTATGGGTTGTACAGTGACTATTTGCAAGCTTCCACTACTTTATCTAAGACCAGGATGTGCAAGCTATGACTCTTGGCTGCTTCTAGGACTGTTTCACACCATGCCGTTATAGAGGTATGATTCCACTCTGTTCAGTTTCTCCATCCTCCTCCCACTTGCCCCCTTTGTCCTCAATTGCTGCAAATGGAGTTCAAAGTGTAAAAGCAGTTCATTCTCAACAAACTTAGCAGGGGACAAAGGAGAAGACAGACAGAATCTTGAGCCATTTCTGCACTAGACTGTTATAGTGCTATTATTCCACTTCCAACATCCAATGGATCCTGGGGTTTGCAGTTTAGAGAGGGGCCTCCCTTTGAGCCCCCTCCCTAAACTGCAAACCTCAGGGTTCCATAGGATGTTGGAAGTGGAATAATAGCACTATAACAGTCTAGTGCAGAAATAGTCTTGCTCTTCCCAGTAGACTCAGACAAAAACCATTGCTGCATTGTGTCCTAACATGTGTTTTTCCT
Source organism: Ctenosaura bakeri (assembly GCA_948474755.1). NCBI lineage: Eukaryota > Metazoa > Chordata > Lepidosauria > Squamata > Iguanidae > Ctenosaura > Ctenosaura bakeri. The sequence goes on along the minus strand of CAOLHI010004390.1, from coordinate 2,451 downwards.
CAGTAATAACTGTTGCCATCTTGACCACATTCTGATGTTGGTTGTCCACATGTGTCCTAGTTCTCATCTGTGATATGTTTGAGGGTATGTAAAGTCCTTTCCAGAACTATGGAGTGCTCCTACTGTTCAGTGTCACTCTATCTTTGTTCTGAAAGCCATATCCAGTTGACCTATTTTGTGCTTTGGAGGTGTATCTAGAAATGATATATTCTCATTTGTTTGTTTGTCTCCCTAGCGAGGGGTGTTTTTCTTTGCCAGAATCACAATCCTCTGCTCTGTTGTTCCAAAGAAATGTGGCTTTGATGCACTGTTTCTCTCAGACAGCTGTTTAGAAGGAATCCAAGTAAACAGCTTGATCCAGCAGTTCAGGTAACATGATTTAAAAGTAAAATTCTGCAAAAGGCATTTTAAGATTTTGACACTGGCTCAAGGCTGGGCAGCCAAGTTAGGATGCCTTGTCCTTTGTTTTTATTTACCGATTTCTTTTGAAGAGCTGCTATTTTCTTTTAAAGGCTGTCAGCTATGCGGTCCTCATCAGCTGAGAGTTTCCCACCAGCTACTCTGTGTGCCAGCTGGCTCATGTAATCCCAGACTTTTCTTGGCAAGTGGTCAAATACAACACACATTTTAAACAGCTGGATTAACCTTGGGATTCTGGCTAGAACCTTTCATCTCTTTTTCAGAGATAAATGGCTGCCATTTAATTATGCTTTAATTGAATATATATATATATATATATATATAAATATATATATATATATATATGGAGAGAGAGAGAGAGTCAATACCTCATTGAATGTGTTTGTAGCTGATCTGTGGCACAGAAGTCCAGATTGTGGGAAAACATGGTGTTTAATTGAACAACCTCATTAATTTTAACTACACTTGCAATGCATTTATGCTTCTGGGTTATAACTTCACATAGGAAACTCAAAACAATGAATCTGGGGGCCTTTGCTTTGCTAATTGGCTTAGTTTGCAAGTGGGGGAGGGAAGAACCCCTTGCTTTATCTGCAATAGAGAAGCCTATTAAAACAGCCTGGAATGGTGAGTGCCTTTATCTTTTTCATTAGCACAGAGGTTACTGTTATTTTCTCTCCACAACTATAAATGAAAAGGCAGTAGTCTTCCTGATAATTTCGTAGTCTACATTGCAATAAAATTTGCTATGTTTCAAATGAAGTCAACATGTTTATCCCAAGAAAAATGGAAACTTTGTTAACTGCAATAACCAGATGTTTTGCACATATTAGTGGCAATGCAGGCTGCAATTTTGCATGTAGAACAAGAACGAAATCCAGTGGAAGTTAAACCATCCCTACAGTTAAACCATCCCTACTGTGGACACTGGAAGGGCCAACCCTACCATTAAACAGAGCCAGTCACCTCAAGCAACAGATGGGGGAAATAAAGAGTGGTCTTGCAGAACAGAGCTGAAGGTTGCATGAAGCCCTGCTTGCATTCTTCTCTGCAGCCCTTAATGCTGCATCCCTTGGGTACAGTAGGGTACAGGCCGCATCTTGGGGGTATGAGCTGCATCCCCTCCAAAAATGTGATTGTTTCCCGTTTTCTCTTTCATAATCAGACATGACCAGGAATGCACTTCTAGCGTTTTGTTTGTTTTTTTAAAGAGGGGTCTAAAACACTAGAGAGACCCACCCTGGTGTAGTGGTTTGAGTGCTGGACTACAACCCAGGAGACCAGGGTTCGATTCCCCACTTGGTCATAGAAACCCACTGGGTGACCTTGGCACTTGTCACACACTCTCAGTCCCAGAAGACTCCATAATAATTTCATCATAGTGTTGCCATAAGTCGGAAAATGATTTGAAGGCACACACAACAACAGCAACAAGAACACACTAGAACCCTTTCCCCCACAATACATGCATGCTGAGTCATACTGAACCAATTCTCTGTTCCCTCCTTTATATGGGAACTGACATGTCTGGAAGCTTCTAGGAACATTAGTTCCCTGTTTTCACCCAATTGGTTTTTCAGTGGGGAAAGTGTAGGGGAATAACTAGGAGGAACCCCATATACACAAGTAGGGCCATGAGAGATTGTGTGCCCTGCATGTCTCACTCTTGATATTGAAATAAAATTCATCTGCCTCTCCTATTTATTTCTGTGCATGGAATTGTGAGGAAAACATTACCATTCACTTCCAGCAGCAAAATCCAAAAGGACTCCCTGCACACAGTGAGTCCTAGGGTAGAAGACAAGGAGAATTCAATATGGGCAAGATACTCGGCATAGTTTAAAGGCATCTTCTTGGACTTTGCTATTTGTTGTTTTTATTTGCTGTCAGGTCAACTTTGCCTTAAAGTGATCCTATGAATGAAAGGTCTCCTTGGCATCACCTGCTCTTCTCAGGTCTTTTAAGCTTAGTACTGTGGCTGAGTTTGAGATTGGGTCCATCCACCTGTAATGTGATCTTTCTTTTATCCTA